>CABHPP010147523.1:26914-39941 GCA_902168425.1 Peromyscus attwateri
TCTCTCTCTCTCTCTCTCTCTCTCTCTCTCTCTCTCTCTCTCTCTCTGTGTGTGTGTGTGTGTGTGTGTGTGTGTATGTATAGTTTTCCTTTTTCTCTGGTCAATTTTGGAATTTTATCTGTTTTATCATAATTTGTAATGTTTGAAGCTTCTTTATAATACTTCTTGGATCTTAAGGAACTCTTTATATTAGCGTATTTGTTTTTACAGAATTTACCATTAACCTGAGATCTAGCATCTTACATAGGAAAGATAAGGTTTTTAAAATTATTTTAAAGTAAGTTTTCATTTCTTTTTCTTATATGTCAAAATAAGTCCATTATCATTCTTCTGTATTATAACATAATATTAAATATTTTTGTAATCTTCTAACAATAATGCTTACTAAAATGAAAGAAGTTGCAATGTATTATGAAAAAACACATTGTAATATAGTTTTTTATTATACAAAAATGAGAATTCTTTTAAATTCATCTTTGTTTCTTTAAACTGTTTTGGCATTTTAATATTACTTTATTTCATATCATTTTGCTGTTTCCATCATAATAGAGTCAAAAATAATTTAGGTTAATGATTATTTATTGTATACAGGAAAATAATGGATAGTACAATATGAGTGTTATTCTAGTAACCCTTTTCACAGTCCTAATTATATTCTTTGCTTTTCAGTACTGTTAATAGTTAGCTGTTGTTAGGAGTAGAAAATTCACACACAGGACATCATTAGCTATTAATACTAACAGTAAGGGTTGTGATCTAGCTCAGTAGCAAAGCTTTGCTTCTGGATGAAAACAGCAACACACCCCTAGCAGCATTACCAATATCAGTGCACCTTAAAAATACATGCACCACAGACAATACACCAACATACACATAACCCCATTTTTTCATCTCTTTTCCTTTCATGTTGCTAACACATTTGTTTAAAATTAAAAGAATAGCTAAGAGTAATTTTCCTTATATCACTGATAATTAATATTACTATAGAATTTCCTTTCTCTTCATTGGTGATTTAAAGAAAGTAATTAACTTCTTGTATCCTCTGGGTTTCTGGTATTTTGTCATTGTTTTTAAAATCTTTTATTAGTTCTTTTGAGAATTTCAACATAGTAATACTACTGCAAATATTGGCAACTTTATTTCCTCTTTCTCAGCATGTACAGGTTTTGCTTTGCTCTGTGTTATTACATTAAAAGGATGAGCAGACAATGTGGGACAGTCATGGAGAACAACATCATAAGCCAACTGTGAGTTCTAGCTTTGCTATTGGCTTGTGAATGAAATTAAAGGAATTTCTCTATTTTTGACTAATAAAGTTTTTATCATGAATGAGACCTCAGATATTTAATGCTTTCTTTAATCAACTGTGATTTTCATTTATTTTTATGTTAATATTTATTATATGGTTAATTTTTTTATACTAAACAATTATCACATGAATAGAAATAAAACACATTGGCCATCATTACTTCAAATATGTCTTAACATCCACTATCTTTTTTTTTTCCCTCTTTTGTTCCCATCAGGTAGGTGATGTATGATTGTTTGTGTTCTGACAAAGCTTGCCTGGAGATCAGAGGGTGAAGCTAGCCACTAGTTAACCATAGAGTTCTGGAGGTCTGTACAGAGAAGAGGCAGGAAGTGACAAGGTGGGACAGAGACAGGAAGTGATAAGGCAAGGCAGAGACAGGATCTTGGCTTTTTTGGATGGAGGGTCCGGAGAGGTAAGAAGTCACTGGTGGCGATCTTTCAGGTTTTACCCTGATGTCTGAGTCCTGCTGTTTTTTTTTTTTTTTTTTTGGTGGTTTTTCGAGACAGGGTTTCTTTGCGTAGTTTTGGTGCCTGTCCTGGATCTTGCTCTGTAGACCAGGCTAGCCTCGAACTCACAGAGATCCACCTGGTTCTGACTCCTGAGTGCTGGGATAACTCCTGGTTTTTATTGATAAGATTAATTAGTTTTAAACTTCAGGAAGGTTATGAGTTTTGAAATTATCTCACATGTTTTAGGTGTTGTGTTTATTTTATTTTATTCTTTTAAGATTTTGTTTTGACTTGAAATTTAATTGTGTATGTATTGCACAGAGGATACATATGCACAATGGTACCAAGGGGTGTTAGAAAAGGCTGTTAGTTCCTAGGGAGCAGGAATTACAGGAAGTTGTAAACTGGCTAAAGCAGATAGTGTCAACCAAACTTGGATACTATGGAAGATAAGGAAGCACTTAACTGCTGTACCATGTCTCCACCACCAACCACTGACTTGTTGTTTTTATCTAAGTTGTTCTATTTACCAATAAAAACTTAAGATTGATTTTTTTATACTAAATAATTATCACATGAATAGAAATAAAACACAAAAAGATGTTGAGGTGAAAACCTGTTAGATCAAAGAAGCTGAAAAGCAACCAGCTGACCTCTGTATTTGGCCAAAGACCCAGCAAGAGAACATCTCTCCAGAACATCCCAAACCAAAATTGCCTGTTTGTCTCTATGTCCCTCTCAACTCCTTTCTGTGAGACTTTCTATCCATTGTCCCAGGTCCTCCATGCTCTATGGCCAATTCTTGCCAACTAGTCACTGGCTCCAACCACTGATCCAAGGTTAATTTTAGTAACAGAGCCTTGGAGTCTCCTAGTACAATCAAATATCCTGCAACACTGACCCCCAAACCCCAATTCAGATTTTTATTTGCAACTTATTTTCAGAAGTCTCTATTCCTCTATCTTCAAACTAGAGAGGAGTCTATGTTTTTGTTACAAAGACTCCATATCCAGTTTTATTTTTCCTTATTTCTTTCACATATCATCTATCTCTCTGCTTACATCAACCACTTTTTCTTCAATATTCTTTACCCCAAGTGTCCGCAGAGGACATACCTGCATGACCATAGACTGAGAAGAACTTTAGTGATAGTCCAGATGTTGGAATATTGTAACCTCAGGACCTAATTACAAATTACCTTTGTCTTTTCAGTAGCCAAAGTCCTCCTCTGTGTGTGAGCTTATATTCTCCTGACTATCTTAAGAAACTTGGGATTGTCATAACAGACCAGCAGCTCTCACCCAGTAGATGCTTAGAATGTCCCTGGATACTATCTGAGACCCACAACAGAGGATTCCCCTCTTTGTCGCAACCTTGCTACCCAATGTGATATGCTCACCAGTGCATTTGGAAATTGTCTTGGTTTATGAATTCTTTTGTTCTTTCACAATAAAACATCATGAAACTGCTAGTATTTGGAACATAAAATTTGAAAAATGTAGGTCTGTGTTCTGGGTCTATGGGGAACTCATAATTAATTTCCATAATAAACTATCCCATAGACCCAATCAAGATGAGAGTTGTGTTTTACATTGACAATATCTACTTTTAATTTTTATTTAAATTTTCCATGCAATATATTTTGATCATTTTCTTTGCTCTCCCCCAAGTGCTCACAGATTCTATATATGTTCTACCCACTCAAATTCCTGCTCTCTCTCCTCTCTGTGTATATCTGTCTCCATCTCTGTCTCCCTCTACTTCTCCCTTCCTCCCTCCTTCTCTCTCTCGATAATCACATAAACAGACGCACACGAAAAGAAAAAGTGCTCAAAAAATGAGAATCAAATCAAACAAAGTTTTAAAAAAATCAATAAGGCAAGACATATGACAAGAAAATAAAACAACAAAACTCATAAAAACTATGAAGTCTCTCTTTTGTTGGCCAACTAACCCTGGGCCTGGGTCCTGTCCTGAAGGCAAAAGATAGTAAGAGCAGAGGTTGTGGATGACTCCAGGGAAACAGCATCTTCTATATACAACAAGACTGTCACAGAGACTGTGACAGCCTACACAAGACCCACAGGTTCAAACCAGATGAATCCCAGCACCGAGAAGAGCAAGTGGATACTAAGTCCCAGCCCAAATCAAGAAGTTATGAGCAATTGATACCTGCTGAGGAACAGAAAATCCGCTTTCTCCAATGGAGTGTCACTAGATGTGTCTACCACACCCCAGGGGGTTGATAAAGGCATCACAGTTAGGACTGAGTGCTCTGAAGTCCATCACACTCTACACATCATCGTGTTTTGAATCTCTGAATTAATTACCAAGAAGGAGCTTCTCTGATGAGGATGGAGCAAGGCTCTGTCTAATCTATGGATATAGCAATATGCTATTATGAGTCATTCTGACAATATTTCTTTTGACAATTCTCAATCACATGAAACTATGTTCTCAGGTTTGCTTTGTCTCTTCAAGATTTATTTTTCTTGCTTTTCAAATAGTTTATTATGTTTGATTGCAAATATATTAATTGACATGCTCTGAGATACTTTAGTTAGGGATCAGTAGCAGTCAGGTAGCATGAAGTTTATTTTAGGTATGAAATTTTCAATAAAATTCTTCTTTCCTAATATAAAATTATAAAATTGTTTTTTGCTATTTTGAAAGTTTAAAAATAAAAATACTTTGCAAAAATATTTAACCTAGGTAGAACAGCTACAGAAAATTTAGAAATAAGTTCTTATAAATAGTTTTAATTGGGGCCTCACTGGGTAAAAAGAAATTATGAGAGGGTAGAACTGTTGTGTTTGAAGACATTAAAATGGGTAAGAAAAAAAGGTTAAGCAACTTCTCATTTTGATCCATGTGGCAAAGCATTTAGCAGATGTTAGAAGGCTTGCAATTTCCAATTAGAGTTTTTTCAGCACATAAAGAGGATAACAAGTTTTGTTTTTAATTAGTTTGAAAGCCATTATTTTGGTTGAGTTGGTTTGCTTTGTATAACTTTAAAGGCAAGCCATCCTGAGCAGCTTGCTCAAGTGTCTTTTCCTCCATTAGCAGTTCTGTTCCAAATTTAATGATAGAAAGAGGTATTTTTTGAGCAGACACGTTTTTACTGGGTTTCTCATATCTCTTTGTACTGCCTCACCTATTTAAAAACTATCTTTATCCAACCCCCATCCACCAGGAAACAATTGCTACTTGGCTTTGGGCCATTGTCTATTTATGTCATATATCCGGTGCATTAAAATACTGGTCTCATTTCCATAAATACTTTTGTTCTGCCTAATCCTGCCCAATTCCTACCTCTCCTTAGCTTCAGGGAAGCAGCTCTCCTGCAGAAGAGAACCATTAGTTTCCAGTGGTTGCTTATGAATGCATTTGTTTGTATGAGATGCAAGGGTCTTCCAAAGTACAGAGTTACTTTGAAAAGATTCAGTTGTGTTACCCAACTTAATGATCTATTTTCACCAAGTAAAGGAACATATTTCTCAAATGATGAAGAAACTGGCATTGCTCTATTTTTTAAAATGGCTTTCTTTATTCTTTTTCCCCAATAGACAGGTATTTGCTACTTTTTAAAGTTTGGAAGAATTTGGTTCTTTGCAAACAAAATCCAGAAAACTGCATTTGATTAACCTGAGTTAAATACAGGGAGATTGTGTGTGCTTTCTTGAAAGGAGAAATATGCTCAGCTTACTACTGACCAATTTCTTGTTGCCATACTTAGGTTTAACCTAATGAATAATATTATAACTTCTGAGTTCTCATATGTGAGATGTAATTTATTATTATTTTTTTTATTTTTATTATTATTATTATTATTAAAGATAGATTGTTCAAAATTCCTTACATTTTAACTCTCATTTATGTAATATTAAATATTATTTGAATTAATATTGAGAAAGGAAATTATGATACATACTTCTCTATTTAAAAATTTAAGAAAATGTTCTTAGTGGTCTTAGATTGACTTACATGATCTTAGATTGACTTAATGTAGCCAGCTAGTGAGAAATTCCATCATCATTATCAGTTTAAGTTCAGATCAAACATGAAGCTAAATATTTTCCCATTTATAAGAAATCTCCAGGGAACTCATCCTTATGTCCCTTCCTAAAGACTTTACTTTCAATAGGCTGTAAATTCTATCTATACCCTTTAATATACATAAGACTTCTTAAAGTTAAATGATTATTTTTTCCAGAGAAACCAATCTTTGAAAATTAGCCATCCAATAAGATAGCTATCTTTCCTCTAGTCACCATAAACTTAGGAGCTTAAATTTGGCAAGAGCCTCACTCTAGTACTGTCTTTCATGGTAAAATATGGCAAAATTTTTTTTGTCTTAATTTAGTTAGTTCACCTAGAAAATCAAGCCTATAGTCAATTTAATTCAGGATGAACTGTGCCTGACAAACATCACTGCCAAGTTGACAGTTAGTCATTGCTTACCTGGAGAGGATGTATGAAGTGGATTGTGTCTACTGGATTCTATAAGGAGGGGAAATTCATTTTTCTCTTTTCAATTATGGGATTGTGAGGAACATCATATTCCAGATTAAGAGATGTTTCAAGTGAAAACCTTGAGGTTCTCTAAGAGAAGTTTTGTCCTGAAGTGTTTTTCCCAGCAGCACTTAAAATCAATACCCTTGAGGTAAATCTTTATTTGAGCCTTGAACTTCCAAAATAAGCAAGAATTGGTAAGAAATGTTTGTATACTTTACCATTCCTGGGCTGGCTGACTGAGAACCATAGTGTACTGTGTATAGAAACAAGTTTGATTCCATTCTTCTTCATGATTTATGCCACCCACAAATAAAATCTGAAACTGTCCTTATATAACCCAATGGCCTCTTCACTTCCTTATCACATTCTTAGATAATTAGAGATTTTGTCATTATAAATGTGCCAAGTGGAATCATCTCTTTAGTAATTCAGTGTTTTATACTTAGCAATAGTAATCTTTTCACCCATGCAATAGTTTACTTTACCTTTCTTTATTTCATGTTGTCAATAAATTTTTTGATGATATAAGCCAGAGTCGAGTGTGAATTCTGGGGATCTCAACAGACGACTTCTGATCACTCTCCACAAACTAACTGAGAAAAAGTAACAGTGAAAAGAAAGAAATTTATTCATCATAGCATAGCTATCCTGAGAAATGGGGAAGGGTGAGGGAGGGAGAGCTTGCATTCAGAGCCCTGTCTTTTGGGAGACACTGAGAAGAGATTCAGGTTTAAGTCGGTAAGAAAAAGAATTTGGGCTGGACATATCCATAGCTAAGCCAACTTGGTTCCATGGTGGTTTTGATCCTTATCACAGGTCTGCTTCTGTGAACTGCGAGCCCCTGCTGCTTCTCAGCTACACTGGAGGGGTCAATTGGGTTCTCATCATGAAACAATTGCTTCTGTGTAGGGGGCAGCCTCATTACACACCACTGGATATGTGGTCCTACTGGGAGCCATTCCTGTCATGGGGTAATGTCAAGGCTCCCTGTTCTTGGAATTCTGAATATATCTTAGTTCATCTTATCTTGTGGTTTACACCTTAAAATGAGAAGGGTTATCAAGTTCAGTGAATACTTTCTAAACCAATAACATGTTTACAGAGAAATGAACAGGAATTTGACAAAAAAAAAAAAAAAAAAAAAAACCTTTGAGAAAGCAAAGAAGAAAGATAACACCATGATGACCTGGATGACAGATTTTACTCTGATTTCAGTTACCCTATAGGCACCTGCCATCTGGGGGGTAGCAGCAGCACTTTTTATTGAGAGTAAAATTCCTGTTCTGTTTTTCACCTTCTATTATTGAATTTTATAGCATCTTGCAGGGTTTTTTTTCCTTTTTAATTATCTTAGTTGACTATTAGATGTATGTGAATGGATATAATCACACAGTATGTAGCCAAACCTTAAATTTTCCTGTCATTACTCTTTTCTGATTTCTACGAGTTGTAGACATAACCAAAGGCCACTCAGATAAGGACAAATAAAGGCTACCTTTTCAGACTGGGTGACAATCGAACTACCACCATTTGTACTGACAGAATCCAAAGCGGTTAGAGCAACAAGACCAAAAGAAAGGATTCTGTGTGCCTTGCTAGGGGCTATTATTGTAGGAAGGATGGAGAAAAGCTAACTAGAAGGGGCTTATCCTATTTGATCCTTTCAGAGGTTGTATAATATTTCAGTTAATTCTAATTTGAGTGAACCACCATCATCCTGTCAACGTTCCATGATTCCTGACCAAGTGTGACATATTGACAAGTGGATATATATATATATATATATATATATATATATATATATAGTGTGTGTGTATATATGTATATATATGCATATACTGTTATCAAACAAATTTAATGAATCCTCCTCTATCCATCACAGCCTCTCTTTTCTGATGGCATGGTTTTCAGTTCTGTCAACATAAGTTTGTTATATTCATGGAACATTAAATTAATAAATGACATTTATTAAATGAACACTGCCAAGGAAAATGAATTAAATTAGAATATCTCATTTGCTTTTTCCCTTTTCTGGTCATATGCAAGGCTTTTTATTGCTGAATCATATGTGCAATTCACATGAATTTCTAATTTTTGAAATAATGATGCTTTTTCTTATAATTTCTCTGTAATTTGCTGACAGCTATATTTTTAGAAATAAATGGTTCTAACTATATAAAATATTTTTCCCAAATAGTCCAGCAATAATTATGAGCCAATAATTACAATGATGCCTTGCAGTGATTCTATTCCATTTCTGGGATTCTTGGAGTCAGAGGTGCCTGCTCTGAGGCATTTCTCCACAGCTTCCTGTCAGTCATCCCAAGGCCACTATTGAGAGCTGAGAGTCTTGCTGCTGCTGCAGCAAAGAAAGGGCAGCTGCCATGCTGGCTGTACTCAGAAGCACCCCAGGAGCAGCGCCCTCACCCTAGCAAGGTTCCATTTAACAAATTACTCTGGCAGTGAACTTAGTCTCATCACAATGTCCTCAGTCTTGAAAAATAAATTCAAAATGCACCTGTAAAATGTTTGTTACAAACAGGTGGTTGTTTAGCTTACTCACCCATTTAAAAAGCTTATAATATTTTGCCTTGTATTTTGGCAAAATAATTCAAAATTCAGTTTTGTTTATTTTGATACAAGATCTGTCTATACTGCACTCCAGCTTCTGCCTCTCTGCTGGGGCTAGAGGCATGTACCACTGTCCATTGCGTGCAGCATTATTGACAATATATACTACCAATATTGTTTTTGCTGAATAAAACTAAAAATTTGTGCAAATGAACCTGGGAAAAAAAACATATGCTGAAATAATTGCTTTTCTTTTCCTTATAAATTGGAAAAGAGGTATGATTTCTACCTAAAAATACCAAGAAGAAAAAGACCCCATACCTAGAGTGAAGACACTGACATCTGTCCTTTCACAAGTCTATCTGAGGACATACCAGCTACCCAGTGAGACCCAGATGAACTGAAAGTGTGAATGTGCTAGGAGATGAGTCCAGTAAATCAGTATTTATGAAATAGTACAATGCTTATGAGAGGGAACCCCAGCCTCCAATGTGAGGATCACCACTGAGGTACCACAATCAAAACAAGGTAGAAACTAATAGTTGCTTTTTACTTAGGTTAAGTGCATTTACAGTCATCTCTCCAGTTCCAGACATTTTACTTAGTATAATATATAAGAGATTGGCTCTAAATACTTCTGTATTTAATCTGGTAAATGGATCATATTTGTGATTAGCTCATTATAGCAATGTCCATGAGACTTTTCAGTCTGGCAAGACATAATAAAATTCCGAAGAAAAAGTGATTATAATAACGTTACCTGCTCCAATCTCTCCTGTGATGACACCTTTGTGTCAACAAGCTATTGTCTAGGTTCTCTTTTGAGTTTGAACGCTTTGCAATTCCATTTTAAAATCTGCCCTGTCGTTGACTGTTCTTTTCAATGAAAAGAAACCAAATACAGACAAAGAAAAAAATATTCAAGTCAAAATTAGCGGTGTCATTTAACTTTCATTACTTTGTAAAAAATAAGGTCTTCAAAATGCTTTTCTCAGTGCAAAACATTGGAACCTGAAGCCTGGGAGGATGATGGAGACCTTATGTCAGTTTGCAGCCCATAAGCATGGGCCAAGCTTTTGGTGTTGAAAAAGAGAGTGAAAAGGCAGAAATGAAATATCTTGGCTTCCACTAAACACAGCTACTGCTGCTTAATCCTTGGTGTCAACTTGACTGGATTTAGTAGGGCATGGAAGGCATGCTTTTGAGAGTTTCTGTAAGGATGATTCAGACTGGTTTAACTGAGGAGGGGAGGCACCAACTAATGGGGTGGGGTCCCCAAATTTATTCAAGGTAAATGATGGAAAGGAGAACGCAAACCTAACACCAGCATTGGCCTCTGTCAGCTTCCTGGATGTGGATGAAATACGACCAGCTGCCTCATACTCCTACTGTAAGACAAATTGCCAAACAGCCTTATTAATAAAAAATGCAGAGCCAGATATTGGGGTGAAAACTGAGAGATCAGAGAATTAGGACATGCCACAGCCAAACTCACATCACCAACTCCTCAACTTCCAAAAAGACCTACTTCCTGTATACCCATGCCTTTATGCCTTTCTATTCTTGCCATCTCACTTCCTCTCTCTGCCTAGCTACATCACTTCCTCTTTCTGCCCAGCTCTGTCACTTCCTGTCTGTCTGTACAGACCTCCAGACCTTTATGGCTAACTAGTGTTGGAATTATAAAGGCATGTGACACCTTGCCTGGTTCTGTTCCCAGTGTGGCCTTGAACTCACAGAGATCGGGATGAACCTCTTCCTCCTGAATGCTAGGATTAAAGGTGTGTGCTACCACTGCCTGACCTCTATGTTTAATATAGTAGCTGACTTTGTCCTCTGATCCCCAGGCAAGCTTTATTTGTTAGAGCACAAATAAAATATCATTTTGTAATAATCCTTAAGAATTCTTCCTTTTAGAAATCTAAGCATATTTAATTATCAGTGAATAATTTTGATATAGATTCCTACATTTGTCTGTAGGATGGTTATCTGCAAGCTATGGTTTAAACAATGCCATTAAGTACAAATATTTTATATATTTACTACATTGAGTAACATTCAAGTGATTTTCAAACCAGTGAAAGATACACAAACCTGAATTTAAATTTACTCTAAAGAGGTAGTTTTCACTGTTAATATTATATAAAACTATTGTTTATATGGTGGTAATGCATATAAACTATTTATGATATCCAAAGAAGATATCTATGTTCCACAATAAGATGGTTACTAAAACTAAGCCACATATTTTCTGACAGAAAACTTCTGTTCATAGTTTCAAACTCAATATATATTTTACTCTATTCACACACATATACAAACAAACACACACAATACAGTTTATTACTCTTGTTCATTTGATAAATGCAAGTAGAAACTTCTAAATGAAAATGAGGAGATTCCAAATTATGTAAACAAAAACATGCTGTTTTTAATATTTTGTTCTACAAACACAACTTAATGTTGAGTCAGGTTTTTCTTTAATTTTGAGAACACAATATGAAATAAAATAACATATGATCATACCTATCTCCCACTTCCTCATTCTTATTTGTTAAGGTTTCCCATTAGTATTTTGTAGGCATCTTAATACATATAGAATATATATTTAAATAAGCATAAAATAGTGATTTCATAAAATTATTTTCTCAAGGCTCAATTTTCAGTTTGAGACATGCTTTCACTGTGCCGCCCAGGCTAGCCTTGATTCTTCCATCTCCAACCTCTTCAGTGCAACTTCCTGTCACAGATTATTTTTTTTTTCAATTGCCCCAAAATGCCCACATTTTTGGGCATAAGCATGATGTGCTATCAGTTTACTGAAGGTGTTTAATTCAGATGAAGTTCCAAACATTTTACGGTACCATTACCCACATTCTAAGAAACTGAAAATACTCAAATTTCACTCGTAATTTTATTTTAATAAGAATGTTGATTTTTTAAACTTTGAAATGTAGAAAGGAGATTAATGAATGGGTATTTTGTGATCTTTAAAATTTTGTACTACTTTTAAATACTTTAGCTTGAGATTTGTAGATTTGAGGAAGTGATTCAAACATTGTGAGGGAAGTAATCAATCCCTCCTGACATGGAGTATGAAACGTTAAGATGAAGAAATATATTCTGAAAACTATCTTTAAGCAGCTAACATAGTCTTCTTACTTAGAAATTGTACTGAATTACATGTAGATATTATGATAAACAGCACCTTCTATTCCATTTCACATTTCCCAGTGACACATACCATTTTTCTTCTCATTTGCTAGTACTTCAGTCTAAGAACATAGTGGTATTTCTATGCTTTAATCACATCAGAATCATATCTGAATTTCACTGTCAGGGAGTTCATGTGTTTCAGATTCAAAATTCTCCACAACTACTAATTTTCTCTCAATTTGTGTGAGAGTGACTCTTTTTTACTGTTTTTAATTGGAATAGAACTGCACCACATTCCCCACTCCCCTCCCTCCCCTAGCCCTTTCCAGGAATTCTCTGGTCAACCCCTTCTACATTCCTGCCCCACTCTCACACTGATAGCCTCTTTTTTTTTTTATTAACACTAGCCTACTCATAATTCTCAGTAGACTCTAAGCATAATAATTGTGGAGGTTTTGAATCTATTCCTTCACTCTTTAACCTTTCTCTATTATAAGATGCTATATACTTCCAGATCATTTTTCCCAAAGCCATTCCTTATGGAAATGCATTGGTAAAGAAAATGCAATTCTTTCTGAATTAAATGAAAAGATTTGTTTATTTTATTTATGTGCATGATTATTTTGCCTACATGTACATCTGTGCACCACCTGAGTATCTGTGCTCTCAGAGTTCAGAAGAGAGCATTGGATCCCCTATAAGTAGAGTTACAGACAATTCTGAGCTGCCATGTTGGTTCTAGAAACTGAAACCCAGTGCTCTGCAAGAACAGGAAGTGCTCTTATGTCATAGACATCTCTCCAAGCCTGTCCTGCACTTTCTAAGAAAAACAAACATGTGAAACTTATCATTCCTGGTGAGAGAAAATATTCTTCACCAGAGAAGAATCCCCCAATTGATTATCCATCACCAAGTAGTCAGCCCTGAAATTGTATACATATATACAAACCAGTAACAATATATAGACTGTACAGATTACAATTACATAGTTGTGTGCAAAACAAAACTTAAACAAAAATAAGCC
>CABHPP010147524.1:4695-46073 GCA_902168425.1 Peromyscus attwateri
GAGAGAGAGAGAGAGAGAGAGAGAGAGAGAGAGAGAGAGAGAGAGAAAGAAAGAAAGAAAGAAAGAAAGAAAGAAAGAAAGAAAGGCTACCTTTAGTAAGTGCATGAATGCAATCCATAAAGCAAAATACTGCATCTAAAATAAGTAAGACTAGTATCTAAAATAGGTTGGAAAGTGGAATTTTAATTTTATACATGATCGTTTATGTGATTTGATAGAATATTTATGCCTATCACTTATCATTGGTCATGAAATTTTGTAAGAGTGTATGTGTTCCCAAATACATAATTAGGGAGGAAAGGGGGAGGTAAACACAAACTATTGAGGGAGGAGGGTCTGTCTGTAGATAAGTCTGAAAAGTCCACAATCATATTTTAAATATCTACCTAAAATAGTCAAAACACACATAAGTTAGTATATAAATATAAATACACAGTTTAAATAAAATTTTCCCATCTGGACTGGCAATGGTCCCCACAAGAGCCATAACCCATATAACAAAAAACACAAATACCAGGCATGAGAAGCCTTCTTTTGGGTCATTGGTCAGACTTGTCCCAGAGACTCCAGAAATATTACAGGCTTGCCATTGCCTTTGGTTGCTCTCTAGAGGTAGAAGTTAAGTCTATTGCTGAAAACACCACGCACTTCAGATACAGGGCCCAGATGCTTGGATCTGAACTGAAATCCTCCTCCCGGAAGACTAACTTCCATAGTACCAGATGGCACCATGAGAGCGTCTCTTGGTTTATTAATTCACATTTCCCCCCCACTGCAATTAGCTAATTGCAATCTACAAACAGTCATCATCATGTTAGGACCACTCCTGATCCACTAAAACAGTGGTTCGTGGCCCCGTGTCCTAAAAAGTGACCCTGCAGCCTTGGAGAAGGCTCTGAGTAGAATCGTTTTCCCCAGAGGGCTTTAGACAGGCAAACAGGAACCTTTACTACTGCATCTCTTTGCAAGGCACTGCCATGTAGGGAGCACATTGGGTTGCTGGGTATCTCAGGCCTGTATTTGACGCCCAGGGCTCTAGGAGATGCTCTGGCTGGATAGAAAAGAGCAGTCTCACAATAGGATCTAATTTAGGAAGCATGAGAATGCTTCTCATGAGAATCTTGTCTTCCAAATGACACTGGTCTAAAGCAACTGAAGGTGCTCTGGTGTTCTGACATTTGCATTAGTCCTGTCTATTTTTTTGTTTAATTGAGCTCACATGGGAAAGAGGAGCACACCTGGTGCATTTGCCGAGTCTCCTTAACTATACAGAAAATATTTATTGGATATTGAAGTGCATGTTTTGGTTTTAATTATTTTAAGTGCATGGATGTTTCACCTGCCTTTTCCTGTTATTTCCTGTTATTATTCTGCTAATATTTCTGTCACTCTATTTTCTGTTATTCTCTAGTAACGGTGACTTCATAGTGCCCACGGGAGCTGGAAGAGGGTCTCAGGTGCCCTGAACGTGGAGTTGCAAGTGGTTGTGAGCAGTCGTATGGGTGCTGGGACTAAAACTCAGGTCCTGAGGAGGAGCAGAAAGTGTCCTAAGGACTGAGCCATCTCTCTATCCATCTCCATTTTGGTATACTGTCATGCAGCTGTTTGCTTTAAGTTATACAAAGTTTCAGTGTAGTTATTTATGCGTTCATTCACTAATCTCTCTATAACTATCAACATATGTCCATATGCACATGTATGTATGTTCATAGTGTTTGTTTGTGTGCATGGTTGCTGTGTGAACCTGTGTATGTGTTCGCCTAGCACCCAGCAACAGAGATGTTCTTTGTCTTTGTATCCCAACAGCTATGGGGAGATGATTTCACCCCCAGGAAGGACTTGTAAAGTTGGATGCACCTGATTAGATTTAGACTTTGCAGTGATACCGGCAGTATTTGTATTCAGCAAACAATGAGCAAAAGGCTGACAACTAGATACCTGTTATGGTCCCCTCAAAAGAAGAACACTGGCTATGGATGCATCTTAGTTTACAGGACCAGTTAACAAGCTCTGCAGGGAGGGATATGGGGGGGGGGGGCACCTCACCTGGATGTGTCAAGGAAAAGTTCAATTTGAACTTTAAATCAAAACTTTTTTTTTAACTCATCGATCTTTTTGCTTCAGAGATATTTTATCTCCATTTTGATCTTCAGTAGACAGGAGATACTAATGCCATCTGTAGGCCAGAGGAAAAGGTTTGCGGTGTGAGGGGAGATATCCACTATTTTTCTCAGCTCCCGTGATAAAAGTTGAAAATGATAAATCCCGTTGGTAGTGTATATTTCCAAATGTAACTGCTTCATTTGAAATGTGTCACTGATTTCATTTAAATGTTTTTTCTGCCCCAAGGTAGTAAACACTTAAAATACCTGAGGGGATTCATTATATGAAGGTATCTTTTTACCGCCAGTCACTTTTCTCTGTCCCCCTTCCCCCTTTATTATGTGGAAATGCACATACCCACTTCTGGAGCCACATTCCCTGATGCATACTTCTTTGAAAACAGGAAGAAATCACTATTTGGTTTTTGAGGCATAAAATAAAAATGCCATTTTATTGTGTGTGTCTTTGGGGTATAGGACTCAAGCCACAGTTCAGACAACTCTGCCTTTATTTAGCCATTCAGCAGTGTCTGCCAGAAAAAAAGAATTAGGATTGTTTCCCAAGCATCTGTGTTAAAATAGTCAGAAATTACCTCAAAAGCTGCAAATCAAAGAACAGTGACCATCCCTTGTCTCTTCAAATTATACATCTCCCAAGTGGTGTTTTCTACTGGTCCTTCTCTCTAGATGTCCCTTTGAAAACGATATATTTGGATAATATAGTACCCCCTTCAGGAAATGGGAGCTAGTGTCCCTAGGCCACAGCAGCTTGCAGAGGAACGAGGTGGGGGTTACAAAACCTATTATTTTCCCTACCTTCACCTAACAAAACCATATTTCTTCCTATTCTGCCACACGGTTGAGATTTCCCAAGGGGCCTGAAATGAATTTGCCATAAACCAAGCCTGCACACCAGGCATCTGGCCTCCTCTTCTGTGTAAGCTGATTTTGATGGTGTCTTATTCTCCGGCAAAAGGAGTTTAGTTTCAGCAACAAAGCCTAAGTGTACCCAAGGCTTTGCTCCTTCTGCCGTGCTGTCCATCATCCGGACTGTCCTTTCTGCCTTGCCTCCTGAGTGCAGTGTGTGGGTACCACCTGATGACAGGGTTACCACGGGTGCTGCTGAAGCTGGTCTCTGAAGGTGCCTCATCCAATCACTTTTGTGCGGCAGCAGACCCTAACAGACATCGAGGCCCTTTGACCTCTACAGATGTCTGTCTGCACTTCCAGGGGCTTTGCTCACTCTTGCTCCTATGATGTCATCATGTTGGCCCTCATAACTGCTAACCAGAATATTTCTAATGTCCCATGTGACTATTGTTCATTTTTCCTTTCCTCCCTTCCCCCTCTCTCCCTCCTTCCCTCTCTCTCTCCTTCCCTATCTATCATCTATCTATCAATCATCTATCTCTATCATCTATCTTCATCATCATTATCTATTATCTATCTATCATCTATTTACCCTCCCTCTCCCACTCTCCCTATTTATCTGTCTGTCGTGTGTGTGTGTGTGTGTGTGTGTGTGTGTGTGTGTGTGTGTGTGTAATTTTGGGTGACAGGCTCTCTCGCTATATACCTAGCCTAGGCTTGCTTCAAACTCACAATCCTCCTGCATCAGCCTCCCAATTGCTGGCATTTCAACCACCATGCCTAGGTATCACACAAGTTCTTAGAGAGAGTAATTTCCAGTTCTCACGTTCTCTTTTTATTTCAAACCTTTGTCCAGGAATCAAGATATGATTTTGGCAAGGTCAACTGAGAACCTGGGTGGGACACCCCAAGCTGTGTCCATGTGTCCTTCTACAAGGAACCTGACACCTTTAGTCACATGTGTATACTGTTACTCTTTTTTGGGACTTAGGCCTTTCATACAAACAGAGCCCTAAAAAGTCTGCCTATGCCAAACATATCCAAGTATTCCTTAATACTAGGTTTAACACAGAGGACCCAGACTTGGAATTTTGATAAACACCACTCAGATGTATGCTCCAGAGATACACATGTCACACAGTAACAATTTGGAACAAGGGCTACAGTGTCCAACTTGGTTTTGAAAAGTTAAATGTTCTGTAGAATGAAAACTGCACACAGAGCATTTCTTACTTGCATTCATAGCTAAGATTCCATTTATGATACCCAAAGCTCAGAGTGCAGAAAGGGAGACAACAAGTTGTTTCCGGAAAGATAAAGAGAACCAAAAGCCAAACTGATGCTGGAGACCCAGTGGATTATTGACGTTAAGAAGGACCATGACCCAAAGATGAAACTGTACTGGTTAATACCATTTCAACAAAAACATAATTTATGAAGGCAGTTGGTCCCACCTACATATAAATCACATTTTCCTCCAATCCTGGTTCACTGAAGGAAACCACAGGTCAAGAAATAAGCCTTCCAGAAGTAAAATGAAACAAGTGTCCATAACTTAAAATGCTGGCTCAGAGGTATATGAAAAACACCAGAACTTCTCTGGTTGACAGAGGATTGTTAGATGGGGAGTGCTCTATTTGGTCATGGGGACATCGTGTGTACATAAATGCAGCTTCAGCTCCAGGACCCTCCATCTCCAAAGAAAAAGAAACCAGCACCAAACTCAGTCACTCTGTGAGCTTGGACAAACACACTGTAGTCCAAAGCAGCAGGCACTCTGCTAATAGGAATATCTAACTGAAAATCACTATTCCTCTTGCATGGTCAGGAGAATGGGCAGAAAGGAGAGCAACTGTCATATCTTGTCTTTCTTCAGGCATGGATGTCTCATTTGATGTTCTTTATGGCATGAGATTCAATATGAGTTATAAGAAATAATTATTAATAAATAATAATAATAATAACAATAATAGTAATAACACTTTCCTATAAAATGACAACCCAGTCCAGAATAAATGCTGCAAAATTCCTTATTTTAATTTTATTTATGTGTATGGGTGTTTTGCCTGCATGTAGGTCTGTACACCACATCGATGCCTAGTGCCCTTGAAGGCAAGCAGAGGGCATTCTATCCCCTAGAACTGGAGTTTCAGACTATTGTGAGCCACCATGTGGGTGCTGGGAATCAAACTCAGATCCTCTGGAAGAGCAACCTTGGCTCTTATTATGCAGTCATCTCCCCAGCCCCAAAGCCAGATATTCCAAAGCCAGCACCATGGTTGTGGGAAGGCAAGTTAGGAAACTTAACAGATTAATGAACTTGCTACCAAGACTGAATGCCTGGGCTTGATTCCTGAGACCCATGTGAGAACCGACACCTGCAAAGTGTACAGTGACCTTCACACACACACACACACACACACACACACACACACACACACACACGCATACACTACATAATAAATAAATAAATGTTTGAAAATCATTAAAACAGAATCATCATGTGTAAAGCAGTGTTAAATGAAATAATTTTAATGTCTCCTTGTGGATAGAAGACCTGTGCATGTATATGAAACTGCCTATGGAACTTCTCAGCACAGCCTTCTGCAATGATCAGCATTACTACTATTTTGTCCCCCACAGGCTCCTGTGTTCTGAAGCAGAGCCGCATGCCCTGCTGAGTGCTGGCTGCTGGCTGCGGTTAGTATTTCGATTACCAGTGTTAGTTTATGACACATTAGTATTACAGTGTATAAGCCACTTGCACATTTTACAGTGTGTCTGGGCCTCTCGTAAAGCTCAAGAACCATGATAGATTCAATTCTAGAGAGCTTTGTGCGAGACGCTTGAGGCACGCAGTAAAAGTTTACAGATGAGGAAAACAGTTCTGACCCCGGCCTTTCCTCTGGCCACGTGAAATGGAGTAGGCCACCGCTTAACCGCTCACATCTGGAAAGGAAGAAGGGGCAGGAGAAAGCCTCTTTTGATCCAATTCTGTTTGGATCACGGATTTAACTTTAAATGTCAACTGGAAGCTTCACATCCCTCCCTGCACCTGTTGTCTCCTCTTCCTGTATGTATTAGAGACTCGCGTTGACCATCGTGATATCAAGGTGCCACGAACGTGCTGTGTTAACTAGACCTTACTGTCCTTTCTGCGCTAATACTCATCTCTCATAGGAGACAAAATGGACTCTCAGGGAGTAGTGGCTGCCTTCTTGAAATGTATAATGCACATATAGGATATGGAAGCTGATCTACATGCAAACCTTTATTTCTTTGACCAAAAGGCTCTTATTAATTATACCTGAGACTCGAGTGCATCCAGTTGCTTACCCAAATGCAGTTCTCCCTTGTATTCCCTTCTGATCGAAGCCATGAAGACTTCAGGACCATGTGCCTCATAGCACGTCTCCAGACTACAGATCAGCAAGTGCTTTTTTAGAGTAGACATCTGGGTGGTATGTTAGCAGAAATGTGGTCTGAAAGCCCGCACTGTACCCGGCAATCAAGCTCATGTATCTCCATGTCTCCCTGACAGTCTACATTGGGAAAGCCTAAAAAAAAATATTTGGGACAAAAGTTTGAAATATTAATTCATGTGTATGTTCTCTTCAGTAAATTTTTTGAGCCCACCTTCGAGCAGCCAAAAACATCCAATATCAAGGACGAATATGTATGAAAAAAGTTTGAAATACTAATCAGCAGGTATTCTCTCTTTTCCCCATATTGGTGGGAAGGTTGAGAGCCTACTTTGAAGCAGTCAAAAGCATTCACATAGCCAAGAGAAGGAAGATAGTCAAGCAAAGAGAGAAAAACCTTCACCACTTAGCCGAGGGTCCTTTTGTCCCATTCTGGTAAAGGCCATGACTACAGGAACTATAATTCTCCTAGTGTCTGCATCTCTGAGCCAGGGTATCAGGTCCTATGCTCTGTGTCTTAAGGTAGCAACCTAGCAGCTGAATAAGATGCTCAGTGGTTAGTGTGATGACTCTTGGGGTGCTGGAACCAATTGTGGAGGGCAGACTTTCAGAACTCCCCCGACAGCTAGGACTTACAGCACTTCTCTCTATCCTCTGGTGCCTCTGGCACTCCATGTTCTTAGCACTTCATGGCAATTCACCTTGCACTCCTCACTCTCCTCCATCTCCTGCCTTCCACAGTCCTCTGCAGCCTTGGTTCTTAGCAGGGTTTGTTCCCAGCCTTTTACTGCAACTCTCAGCTACCCTTTAGCTGCTCTTGGGTATGCCTATGGCTGATAGCACAAGCGGACATCTGTACTTGGTGTTCCCAGGTCAACCCACTCTACCGGTAATAACAGCCATATGTGGGCATAAGAGGCTGTGTTGGGACCGAGGCTCTATTGCCAGAGAGAAGAATGCACAGAAGGAGGGGCTGGGGACAGCTGGGATATGCAAGAAGAATGGCTGGCATCCAGGAGCAGTCACATGTGCACTAGCTACCATGAGTCGGGGAAGCACTACTTCCCTAAATGACTAAGGAATGCAGTAAGGTCTGGAAGGCTATAGGTAGGGAACACCTGAAGCTTCCATGGACTTGGGAAGTCTCAGAGAACAATGATGAGCATCTGAAGAGGTTATAACAGAAGCCCAACCCTGCCCCGGGGAACATCAAAATGTTAAAATCATATCTGGGAAGCAAAAGGGACTGACTGCTCGATTGGCACTCTGTTGGAGCCAGTGAAATAGCCAGGGGTAACAATGCCTGTGCAATCTCACCTCACTTGGTAAACACACACATACACACACACACACACACACACACACACACACACACACACACACACACTGGATCTGGCCTTTGCCCATTCCTGGTCTAGGACATTCATCCAACTATGCTCTAGGACAATGACAACAGGCACTAGAAAAGGGTCTGACAGCTGTCAATCAAGCAACCAAATGGCTTGTACCTGACAGTTTCAGACATTTAAATGGACACACATTAAGGGACATGTGTAAAAAAAAATGGACATGGAAATTAAGTTTTCTTTTTAGGGAACTATATCTAACATTAACTCCCAGCCTAAGGCCATTAGGGAAGACAGATCTTCCAGATATGTCAAAACAATAGCTGTTCAGGGTTTTGACATATAAACTGAGCTGTTTGGTTCAACAGGGAAAGCTCTGTAGATAGTAAAAGGTTAAAATGTGAAGAGGATTTCTGCTGGCTGCCCCCTCACCACTCTGCAGAAAGCAAGTGGATGCAGAAACTTGGCCTCCTTGCTGTAGTGCTAAGGGACTTGGAGCTGAGGGAAGAAACCTTTCAAGTTTGTATGTGAAATTCTAGGCCTACCTCCGAGAAGTTCGTGCCTAAAACCAGCCAGAATCAACGCAGTCAAAGGGTTGGGAACAGTCTAGTGCAGAACACCACCAAGGTCTTAGTTTTGTTTCTTAATAGGACTTGAACAAGACAGACTAGAACAGCTCCACAAAAGTTCTGGAAGCAAAGCTCACATTTGACCATAGCCCGCAAAAAGGATGAGAGGCACAGTGTTCTGAAAACAGGCATTAATAATTCAAAGAAAAGATTTAGCAGCAGCAAGATGTATTAGAGCATATGACTCAAATATCTAAGATACACTCTAAAAGTCTACAGCATCTTAAAAGAACAGTCAATTGAATATCTAAGATATACTCCAAAAGTCTACAGCATCTTAAAAGAACAGTCGAATGAAGGGAAACAAGATGAAAATGTTCATAAAGTCATAGATATTAGAATTATCTGTCAAAACATGAGATTCAGGGTTTGGAAAGATGGCTTAGCCGTTAAAGGCACTGGCTGCTCTTTCAGAGGAATCCAGTTGGATTCCCAGCACCTACATGGCAGCTCACAACTGGCTATAAATCCACTCTGGGACTCTTAAGCCCTCTTCCACCCTCTGTGAGAACCAGGCACTGTTGTGGGGTATACACATGCACTCAGGCAAAATACCTACACATATCATCATCATCATCATCATCATCATCATCATCATCATCATATATTGCTGTATTTAGTGAGGCAATTCCATGTAATTTATCTGGTAGTCAAGAGAGATTTATTTATGGGATAACTTACAGCCAATAGGGATTGGTTACAGGATCCAGGAGAGATGAGGTACCATCCAGCAGAGAACTCAGGCTTGGTCTCCCATCCAGATTCCAGGACCACGAGGTATCCAGAAGAGACCAAGCACGTATGCACCTTGAGTCTTAAGGGGCTCCCTCTCGGCTATGCCCCAGGGGCAGATCATTGGCAGGTGTGGCAGTTACCTGCCATTACTCTAGGGGCAGTGTTTCAAGGTCAAAGCTGGAACAGCTACCCACTACATCTCCCCCCTTTTGTCTAAATAAGAAAATTCTAACCTAATACAGAACTATTTACAATAGGGATGATTATCAAATATTGTCCCGGAGGAATAAGGGATAATGACCTATGCAACTTGAGACTACACCAACAAGAACACCACCAAACAAGAAACACATACTAAAATCCAGAAGAGTCTGGAACATAGGTAAATGGCACATTACAAAGGTCCTTTTAAAAGATGTCCTACCTTGAAGAACCTGAATCTAATACTTAATATGTTCTAGGTAAGATACAAGAAGATTGCAATTATAACTGTTAGTCTCTAATCCTATCAAAGACCTGAGAAGGAATATAATAAAACCTGAGAAATAGGAGAAGGATGCAAGCAACTTTCAGGAGTCTTGTGAGAGTAGACAGAGACAGCTGGCAACCTGAACAGTCATCTAGAATTTCTCAGTATCGTTGGTGCATTCAAATTGGCTACAGGCCTAGAGTATCTGTCAGAACCAGGAAATGCAGAGGGGAATGCCTTGGGAAACTCAGAAGCAAAGCCTTTCTGATTAAGCCAGAGCATGGGTTTTGATTGTTTTTCTGTTAATTTTATGATGTCTGATTCCTGTAGAGAAATTGCATCCTGGTAAAGAGTTTCCCTGAATGCTTCCTGTTCAGATTCTAGCATATTGACACTGAACCAAGGATCCAGTCACTAGGTGATTAATTGTGGACCAGTGGTGGTCTGGGACAGATTAGTCCGATGCTTTGTAGAGCAGCATCAGCATTTGGCTCAAATGTCTTCACCTATCCCGGCAACTTTCACCCAGGGACCAGAACTACATAAGGAGAGTATTTCAAGCGGAGGCACATGTAATAATTATTCAGTTAACTCCCTTGTCATTCCGAAACGCACTGTTACTAAGCAATGGTAATTACCACTGCAGCCTGTGTACCGCTGTTGTAGTGATTTAAATTAATGAATATTTTATTGTCAACATGCAAACTCAGAAATATCCATGTTTGTTGTGCAGGCAGTTCTTCAGTGTTTCCTCAACAGAGACAAATAAAATCTACTCCCATGCAAATTTAATTACAATGCGATATGTGAAAAAAAAAAATGAGTGACATTTCATACATTAGAAGGAGAACTGGAAATTTTCAAATGCTAATTTTTAATAAAGCCAATTAACACACACTAGAATTAAATGCAATCTTTGACTCCATCAAATGATTTTCCCATTATTCTTCACTGTGTCATTAAAAATTCAGATGTGAAAGAAAGCAAACATTCAGGAAATGCTAATTATGAGAAGAAAATGAATTCTGAGTTCCCTGCGGGGGGTCACTCCTGTGTAGCTGGCTAGGCTGGAAAGAACTCTTCTCATCTGCTCTTCGAGGTGCCCGCCTCGGCTGTCAACACTACCGTCCTAGATGGCTGAGACGCTCCTCCCTCCATCCTGTGATTTGCTGTATCATACAACCCATTTAGTCATGGCAGAGATGGAGATCTGTCAAAGAGAAAATTCCCAGTATAAGACCTTTCACATAGGAAGGTCCTTATTGCTATTTTGGAAATGAGGGTTTGTTTTTTTTTTTATATAATTCCTTAAAAAGAAAGAGAAATATTGTTATTTACTTACCATTTTCAATGTAAGTGAATAATTCTCTTTATGGGTAAATTGAAGTATAGTCTTTTGCTACCCTCTAGGGCTCAGGGACAATGTTTTTCTCTGTTCTTTCTTTTGAGCGAAGAGTAATATAGTTAAGAAATTTGTTAACTCTACAGATTAGGTAGTATCTATTTCCGTCAGACATCCTTAGCTCATAGAGTCTATTCCTAAGTCATAATGGAATGCATAATGTGTTGAAACAAATGAAAACTATCATTACATTTTACTGTTTTAAAATGCGTTCGGTATAATATAATCATATTTTTCAATTCTCCTAAGCCCTCAACACTAGAAACAGTTATTATCTGCTATTAGATATTTATCACTACTATATATGTTTTTTAACTTTAATTATATATATTTCCTTTCTCATTCTGAATTATATGTGCTTATTTAGTTTTCAATTAACTTGTCAATATCTACATTAATGTGTTATTTGCACGTCCCTCATCAGGTCTACCACTTAGTGGAGACTCAACCAGACCAGACACGGTTAAGACTGGGATCAGAACACCAGTCCTGTTAATCTGGACTGAATTTACAATGCTAAACTAGGAGATAATTTTTATTTTCTGCAAAAGCAGAAAAACCATGGAACTTGCCTGAGATTTCTTCTAGTGTACAAGTTGTGTGTGTGTGTGTGTGTATGTGTGTGTGTGTGTGTGTGTGTGTGTGTGTGTGTGTGCATTCATGTGTGTAATCTTTGAAAAAGAAAAAAAAAGACAATGATCATTTATGCTTGTATCTAAGGGAGTTCTGTCATTTAAATGTACCAACAGTCTCTCAGGTATTACATCTCTGTTGTGACTGTAATAATATCTCAACTTGGTATTCATTTAACTGTGTATTCTCTATCTCTCTTTAGAAAAGAAAATAGGCAAAAAAAAATAAAAACAAACAAAAGAATGAGAAACACGCACACACACACACACACACACACACACACACACACACACACACACACAAAACCAGAAAGCATAATATATAAACCAAAGACTGGTAAGATTAGAAAATACCCAAGCAAAGCAATAAAAAATCTTCAAAAATATCATAGAGTTCATTTTATGTTGGCCACCTACTGATTAAGGGCTTCTTGTTCTTACGTGTGGTTTGTGTCCACAGTGAGACTCTATTGGAGAAAACTTTTTTTTTTTCTGTGCAAGCAGACACCAAATGGAGATAGCCTCTGGGTTAGGTACAGGAGCTTGCTCTGATTACCATTTATGTAAAAAGCAATTGACACAAATTTAATTTGATAGACATTGTTATAGGATATACCAGGATTCACTTGTCTAGAGCTTTCCAATGAATGCCCATGAATTTAGAGAAGAAGATAGGGTTCAGTTCATAAAGTAGAATTCCAGCCCAGAACCTACCTGAAAGGTCTGAGGATGAGGATGGATGTACTTACAACCTTTGCACTTGGGGAAGTAGAGACAGATGGACCTCGGAAACCATCTGAACAGCCACCTTGTCCTATTGGGTGAGTTCCAGGTCACTGAGAGACTCATGCTCTTTCTACTTCTGTTTTGAGTAAAGGTCTGTCCTCTGGTCTCTACATATATATGCATACACATGTGAGTACACATGAACACATATACACCTGCATATACATAAACATAGGCATGCACACACACACACACACACACACACACACACACACACAATAAGAATACATTTAAAAGACATGCAAAATTTAAACACATCAGTATTCAACAGCCAAACTTACCAGCCAGTGAAACATAACTGTCAGATGAATAACTATTGGGTAAAATGGGGTACGGATGAAAAACCATGGAGGACAGAGGCACAACAAATGCCATGTGAACAGAATGTGAGGGTGTCTTGCACAGGGACCCAATATCCACTGCAGTGTGGCAGCTTGTCAGGACCCAGATGGAAATGTCTCTCTCTACATTTTATTGCTGCAGCAATCAATCGTGCATGTGACAGTTGCGCTGCAAAGCGTATTTGTAAAAATGATTTCATAGTCTACTGTACTTTCTATTGTCCTTGTTATCCCTGGAAATAACGCCACTGTGGAACCAAAATTGCAGGGACTGAAAAGACATAATTCGCTGTAGACCGCACAGAGGTTAGTATCAAGCATAGGTCATCAGAAGGCAAAACTAGTATGAAAAATAATTGTACATTGGATTCATTTTCTCACTAAATTTTTTCTTCAAAGACCCAACAAAAGATAAATGGGTGGAAAAATTGACCCTGAGAAGTTGCAAGGAGTCCACCAGTCACTATGAATGGGGGTAGGGTTGGGGTTGGGATGGGAATCCAGTAGAATCACAGATACTACAAATGGATAAAATACAAAATAAAACGACAACCAAATGAAAATTTTAGTCAACCTCCAGAAAACAATTGTTCACACAGTGTAATAAAAGCATTAAAAAGTAGAAAATTTTATAGGTTGTTGGTCTAAGTATAAAGTATACAACTCAGCATCTAAGCTTACTTTTAAGGTATTAAGGAATGTGAAACTAATTAAATTAAAATTAATA
Organism: Peromyscus attwateri; assembly: GCA_902168425.1. NCBI lineage: Eukaryota > Metazoa > Chordata > Mammalia > Rodentia > Cricetidae > Peromyscus > Peromyscus attwateri. The sequence goes on from CABHPP010147524.1 coordinate 18,157, forward strand.
AATTAAAAACCTTTTAACTTAGGATGTGGTGAGTAAATTGATACATATAAAATCAATGCGCCTTAAAGGTGTGTTGGCAAAATGTCGTCTGAAGAGCTTCCAGAAGTTCCCAGGCAATTTGTATGCAGGTCCACTCTACCCTTGAAGCCAGACGTATTCCACAGCAAAAACCAAAACACCAAAACCAGATCAATCCAGACAAATCCAAGATATCTCTCAGGCATGCAAAGATGCTAAGTAATAAAAGACTTTGGACAGCTTCCCCTTGTCTGCCTTGACCCAGGACATCAGTGTCATCTCTTATACAAGAAGAACCCTATCTTGGAGAGAGGATGTTTTAAGACATGAATTTCCCATTCTTTGATAAAAGAAAATGGCCCCCATAGACTCACAGGAAGTGTTACTATTAGGAGGTGTGACCTTGGTGGAGGAGGTGTGGTCTTGTTGGAGGAGGTGTGATCTTGTTGGAAAGAGTATGTCCCTGAGAGTGGGCTTTGAGGTCTTGAATGCTCAAGCCAAGCCTAGTAGATCACTGTCCCTTCCTGTTGCTTGTGGATCCAGATGTAGACTCTCAGCTCCTTCTCCAGCACCATGTCTGCCTGTATGCTGCCATACTGATAATGGACTAATCCTCTGAAACTATAAGCCAGCCCCAATTAACAGTTTTCCTTTATAAGAGTTGCCATGGTCATGGTGTCTCTTCACAGCGATAGAAACCCTAACTAATCCAAGAAGAAAGGCTTTGTTCTGCCTACTTGGTAGAACCTAAAATCCTGTATTGGCAGAAGTACCTGCCAGGCAGAAATCCTCCAGAGGTGAGTAGCAGAGATCTTCGGCACAGAAGCATGGTTGTCAGGCTTCTTAGCTGAAAACAAGAAAATAATCTAATTCTACTTAGATAAGTCGTATGCACGCCATGAATCCACCCATCTAGGTAGGTTAGACTTTGTTAAAATCATCCCCATATCTTAGTCATTTGACTTAACTTGCATCTACCACTTGCTCATGGGGCCTACTAGGGGTCTGGGTGACTCTCCAGGACAAAGAAACTCTGTGCCCTAGCTCGGTATTCTGAGTTTGGGCACCACAATACCAGGTCCAAGAGGTAAAAATAAGATCTGGCAGAATGATAAGTTTTCCACTGCCTCTACCAACGTGGCCTTACACTATGAAATGGCTGCAAAACGGTGTTTTCCATGAATAAAATGGAGATTTTGCTGATAGTACTATTGCCTACTGTATGGAGAACAGTAAACTACCCAGGCATTTCTCTATTTGCCTGCCTGCTTATCTATCCACATATAAACAAGCCTTGGCAAACAAACAAATAGGCATACATTTTATTAACATTTGGGGAAGGACCCCGGCAGTCAGAACACTAAAAGGATTTCTTTTGTGACTTGCTCGTGAACACCAATTAAATTTAATTGTAATATGCCTACAAATGCAAGACTCATTAAACCAATCCAATAAATTAGGAAGGGCATGAGAATGTTAACAGACCATGATTGCCAGCCTGCTGCGTTCAGCTGTGCCATGGCAGGTGGCGCTAACACCATTGTATGTCGGTATCTCTTTTGGTTGGAATGCCTCGGCAGGTGCGTTAATGTGATTGTGTGCTTGTATCTATTCTGGTTGAATGGCTTTGTCATAGGAGCCCTGTAAACAGCCCTTTCCTTTCTTCGATTCAAGGATGCATGCAGTGGGTTCTCGGAGCCTTTTCTGCCCAGTCTCTGAGTCCTTCTCTGCCTGCTAGTCAGGTCGTTTACTCAGGCAAACGACGTATGAACAGTCTGCAGATTCCAACTCACACGGTGCATTGCCTCATTTAAACTTCCTAAGAGGTCTGTGTGTTAGGGGTTTATAATCTATTACTCACTAGGATATGAAATTTAATTCATTTTAGAAAGGGCACTTGGTTCCTCAGGCTGGGTCATTTGTCCACTGCCACAAGGAGGGAGACTCTGTTAGAATTCAAAGCAGTTCCTATTAGAGACAGGCCTTTTTCATCACACTTTGATCCTGGTCAGAATTCTCTGAGTAGGACATCACAGGGACATCTATATTCTCTGGAATGGAGTTTGTTGTGACTCCACAGCATACAAATGGGCCGTGAAGAAAAGATAAAGGGACCAGACAACTTCTGAAAAAAACCAAGGTTGTTTTTTCACTCTGCTCGCCCATCACACCAGTGCTTGTCGTCACTAGGGTCCTATTGACATTCACTCGAGAAGCCACTCAGTTCTTGGTGTTCCTCTCCTCGCTTCCCAAACAGTGCATAAAAACCTGTGCTTCAGCAAAGCCCTCAGCATGAAGGCAAAGCCAGCACCCTAATCACTCCATTGCCGCTTTAAGAAACAGCTAATAATAAATATGCTAAAGGTCAGTGTGGACTTTCACGCCTAACCAGATGGTGATGAAGTAATGTCCAACTCAGGAAAAAGTGAGAAAGTGAGAGAGCATTTTTCCTCTTCTCACAGTAGTTTAATTTGAAATAATCTTCTAAAAAGCAAATTGCTTAAAAATAATCCCATTTATTTTCAACATATTTGGAGATTTTCCAAACTTGAAAGGACAGGAAAGCATAGACTAATTTTAGAAATGAAATGGCAGGCTTATATGATTGGCTAGAGAATATGGTAATCTTTGCTGCACATACACCACAATATTGGCTTCAACTTTTAATTGAAAAGATGGTTATTAATATTCATTTCTCTTGATCTAACATCCTATTGTTTTCCACTCAGTAAAAGAAAATCATATTCTGGGAGATACTAAAAAAAAAAAAAAAAAAAAAGCCTTCAGCAGGAAAATGCATTTTTACTAGATACATTAGTTTATGTTAATTGTTATAACAAAATACTGGAAGTAGAGCTAACATTATAAACAAAAATAAGTTTTATTTTTCACATTTTTGGAAGTTAAAGAGTATTGTGCCAGAATCAGCTAAGTTCTAATGAGAGCCTCAGGGTGAATGGTATTGCGATTCCAGGAGGGCATATGGGGAGCAGAGAGCAATTCAGAGATTGGACTTGCTCTCTCTGTGGAAAATCTTGGGATTCTCTGAATTACCCTTTTGAGAGCAGCTATAACAATGAACTATGGCCCTTCCTCTATGTCCCACCTCCTTTTTTTATTTTATAATTTAATTTAATTTTACATATCAGCCACGGATTGCCTTGTTCTTCCCCCCCCCCCCCCATTCCCATCTCCTCCAGGGCAAAGACTCCCCTGAGGATTGAGTTCAACCTGGTAGATTCAGTCCAGGCAGGTCCATTCCCCTCCTCCCAGGCTGAGCCAAGTGTCCTTGTATAAGCCCCAGGTTTCAAACAGCCAGCTCATGCACTGAGGACCGGTCCCGGTCCCACTGCCTGGATGCCTCCCAAACAGTTCAAGCTAATCAACTGTCTCACTTATCCAGAGGGCCTGATCCAGTTGGGGGCTCCTCAGCTATTGGTTCATAGTTCATGTGTTTCCATTCATTTGGCTATTTGTCCCTGTGCTTTCTCCAACCTTGGTCTCAACAATTCTCGCTCGTACAAACCCTCGCTTTCTCGCCAATTGGACTCCTGGAGCCTGGCCGTGGATCTCTGCATCCGGTTCCCTCAGTCATTGGATGGGGTTTCTAGCACGACATTTAGGGTGTTTGGCCATCCTATCACCAGAGTAGGTCAGTTGGGGCTGTCTCTCGACCATTGCCAGTAGTCTATCCCACGTCTTAAAGAGCCCTCCCCGCTACCTTTCAGCATTGACACACTAAGGACCAAGACGCCTTCACATGAAACTGTGGTAGACAAACTCCATCTGAACAGCGCTAGATTGCTAAACATGTCGCATAGTGCTCTCAATTTAGAATTGTGCATACTGGGCGGTGGTGGCGCACGCCTTTGATTCCAGCACTCGGAACACAGAGGCAGGAGGATCTCTGTGAGTTCAAGGCCAGCCTGGGTTACAGAGTGAATTCCAGGAAAGGTGCCAAAGCTACAGAGAGAAACCCTGTCTCAAAAAACAAAGAAAGAAAGAAAGAAAAAATAGAATTGTACAGTATAGTGCTGAGAATAGAAAGGCCTAGAAAGTTAAAGATCATCCTCAGCTCTTGGCCATATACAAATATCCACTTATGTGCCAACTAGACATATCTTAAAATTAATTAGCTCATTTATTTATTTATTTATTTATTTATTTATTTATTTTACATCCCAGCCACAGCTTCCCCCTCCTCCTCTCTACCCATTCTCCCTATCCATACACAAACCCACTGGCTGTTCCCATCCCCCATCCACGCCTCCTCCATTTCTGTTCAGGAAAGGGCAGGTCTCCCATGAATATCAACAAACCATGGCAGATCAAGCCACAGCAAGACTAAGCACCTCCCCATGCATCAAGGCTGGGCAAGGCAACCCAGCATGAGGAATAGAGTCCTCCCCCCCAAAAAAACAGCAAAAGAGTCAGAGACAACCCCTGTTCCCACCTTCAGGAGTCCCAAAGAGGAGCAAGCCACACAACTACAATATGTATAGAGTGCCTAAGTCAGTCTCCTGCAGGCTCCCTGGATGTTGGCTCAGTTTCTGTGAGCCTGAATGAGACTAGGCTAGTTGTCTCTGTGAGCCTTCCCTTGGTGTCCTTGACCTCTCTGGCTCTTATAATCCTTTCCCCCACTCTTCAGCAGGATTCCCCAAACTCCACCTAATATTTGGCTGTAGGTCTGCATCTGCTTCCATCTGTTGCTGAATGGTACCTCTCTGAGGACAACTAGGCCAGGCACCAATCTGGTCACAGGAGATGCCCAGTTCAGACTGCATATCTGCTATTACAGAAGTCTAAGCTGGGTTCCTCTTTGTAGATTCCTAGGAGATTCCCTTAGCCAGGTTTTTACCTCACCCCAAAATGCACCCCCTTTCCAGTAGTCTTTCTCAGTATTCTCCCTCTCTGTCCTCCCCACAACCTGATCATCCATGTTCCCATCCCCACCCTGCCCCCAGTCCACCGATAAAATCACCTCCCATTCCCCCCTCCCAGAGAGATCTGGGTGTCCCCCCATGAACCCTCCCTGTTACCCAGTCTCTCTGGGTCTATGGATTGTCCAGCTCGACAATTTCAAAATTCCAAAATAAGTCAAGACATTGAAGAATAAGGTCACGCAAACACTCTAATGGCGTCCTAGTTGCGTGAGTGGTGGTAAACCCTCACACAGCTGAGCGGAGCAACCTGCTAGCACTCTAATCCTGTTCAGGACCCGGACCCGGTGAACATTGGTGACAATGAGGGCTTTACAGGAGAGTCGGATGATCATTCACCAGTTACCTAGAACCTGCAGTCATTCACAGCTTAATGTCTGCTGGTAGCGCCGCTGTGCCTTTCCCTGTAAGACTCAACTTGCGTCAGATGCAGAAGGTTGAAGATGAGACATTATTAATGCCCTTTGGTGGCAGATAAGAAGCGTCTTCCTCCGAACCCAGTCAGGACTCGATCCCTCAGGGAGAGCTGAGATTTATGCATGCCCCCTAGTGTCCCCCTGGATGCCACCAGATTCTAACGGCTTTGTGTCCTAAGCCTACCATTAGTGGTACAAACCATCAATTCACTGTGTCCAAGTCTTTAAGAGTCCCCACAATGACACATGTTCTTTCACTCTGACAATCCTAACAATGTGCTTATCCAAACAGCTTTCCCTGCTACGTCAGAGAAAGCCCGATGGGCTAGTACACATAAAATGAAAGACACCAGTTGCCCAGGAACATCTATTCTGGGTGTCAGAGAGCCTTCCAGGAATAACTTCCTTCAAATCCACACAAGGTCAGTAATGATGTTTTTCTAAGTATCCTTCAAAGAGGGTTATAGTAAAGGGTGAGATGTGAGGGAAAGAGAGGCCGCCCAACTCTATCAGGTGACCAGCCCCTGCTGACCTGGGAGATTCTAGAATACCTTTAAAATATCTAGCTGAGTGAATGCCCTACTTTTCTAGACATCCTTCACGCAGCTCAGTGTTGGCAAAAATTATGTTGAAGAATTTATTAAGCCAGAATGCAGCTATTGCAGTGAACAGTTCATACATTAGAAACAGCCAGCCTGCGGGTGCTATGCCCTCTGTGTGGGGAAAAGAGATGCACCTGGCAATATTAGAATGTGGTTTGCAGAATCTCTTCTCAGACGCTTATGGGTTCATTGGACTGTTTGTTCCTTCTGCAGCCATCACAATAGCCTCTCTGCTTCAGCTCTCAGGCCAAGTCCTCCTACCCAACCTTGGTAGAAATGATTATAGGGAACATCTGGTCTACCTCTTTGGAAAGCTGTGGATAGAGCTACACCCAGGAATCTTCGTGTCAGGAATCAGAGCAAGCATTTGTAATTGCCGTTGTCTCATGGCTCCCACAAGGCATTGGTGGAATGTGCAAAATGGCTAACGCTGATCTAAGGGTAGTCAAGCCAGCTGCTTGACTAGCAGTATTTTGAAGGCAGGCAATTGTCCGATAGTTACAATGAGGGGATTAAATTGCCCCATCCTCCAACACATGTACTTATCGATAAGAAAATAAACTTCAGAAAGAGTGCTTATGCTAAGAACTTAACATTAAATGTTATTAGGAATTTTAACAGTATCCTATCATGCCTTAAATGTCACTCACCCCTGCAGAGTACCCAGGGACAGATAGATATCTGTAATCTGTCTCTAAGGACTTTATTGTGGATGCTAGGGGCAGCCACTGAAGGAGTTGAGAATGGCCAATGCTGAAATTTGAATCATTTGAATAAGATCCTTCCAGACTGAGCTGAGGTACTGGAGGCTTTCTTGTCCAGCTTGGTCTGTGGAAACTCTCACTGTCCTTACATTTACCTACCTGGAATACTCCCACATATTATCTATTATAATAATAATAATAATAATAATAAATAATTATATTTGTTATTATTATTATTATTATTATTATTATTATTATTTATGTGTATGTGTGCATGTCTCTGTGAGTGAATCCTGAAGTGTCACAAGGTCAGAAGAGGGCATCATATTCCCTGGAGCTAGAGTAACAGGTACTTGGAACCAACTCTGGTCCTCTGGGAAAGTAAGTGTATGTAATCACTGAGCAGTCTCTCCAGCCACTGTGTGTTACATTTCATTTTATTTTGTATTTTTGGACAAGAGTTTTATCAATAGCATTACAACTCACATTGTATTCTTTCCTCCAGATTTATTATAAAATGTTAAGTAAGGTTGGACTTGACAATCAGTATCATCCAAAATTCACATCTTTGTATCCATCTCAGTGTACAATAAATGGGCTCAGTGCTTACCTTATGCTTCTAGTAAGTGAAGATACATGACGCTAGGCAGATGCTCTTTCCACTAGGACACAATCCTAGAAATGCTAACAAAGTACCACATGTTTTTTATGTTTTATTAAATTTAAGAATACTTTAATTCAATTGAAGAACAAACAAAGCCAGAACACAGTAAACTACCCTCTACACACACAGTACTCTCTGCTAAGCTCTCTAACAGTAGTTACCAAAACATTTGGAGTGAGATGCTGTTCAAAGACCAACACTTCTTAAGGGAAAAAGGTGGGGGGAGCAACACTGGATAGAAAATAAGCTGTTATAGGTCCGACAACATCAGGGAAATGGATAAACTAAAAGAATATGTATAATATATATCCTGTAGGAATTGTCCAGGTTTAGACCAGAAGGCCATGGGATTCTCAACTCAGTCAGGCATTGAGATGGTTTGATGCATGTATGCATGCCTCAGCCATAGTTTACAACTGTCGTTTCTACAGATAATTTCAGAATTTATGAATAATTCACATCATAAATACTTTGGTGAAATCTATACTCACTATTGAAAATAAAATCATATTTTATAGACTTTTGGATCAATATGCTATTTTATTTTTAAAATTTTCTAGCATTCAGAATTAGGGTAAATGGCCCAGTGAGTCTTCATCTGTCCAATATCCAGTTTCAATAACTAATAATAACATGGCTGTTTATTCTACCCTGGACCATTTTTATTCTTTTGATTATTTTAAAAGAAACCCTAGGTATTATATGATTTAATTCATAAGCATGTCCAGATAAGCACTGGATCATCAGTTGCTATAAAGCTGGATGATTAGATTGGTAACTTCAAATTAGCAGGACTTCTGGACTCACATTTTTGTAGAGCAAGGATTTGGAAAACACTTGGCTGGATAGATCTGGACCTCTCTGGGTTTCTCTTCTCTGAAGTGCTTTGGGATAGATCTGCTCCATTCATGATGTTTAGGTATCATGAATGACAAGTTAGCACTGGCTGTTGGCAGGAGTCCTCATCTTACCTATACAAGAGGAGGAAGTATATTGGGTGAATTGAATAGTGGATGGCATGCTTCTAGCTTTTGCCATAATGGAGATATGGAAATCCAAAGTAGAAATTGCTGTTTGGTTTGCTTTTTTTTTATTACAACTTCAGAAGTCACACAAAATTATTTCCATGGCACCAACCATAACTCACTGTGGTAAGTGTTACACAGGGTTGTGAAGGGTTGCACAAAAATATGACTACTCAGGAGCAAAGATCACTGAAGGAAATACTTTTCAATATTTTTTTTTAGATTATAATTATATCATTTCAGCCGGGCAGTGGTGGCGCACGCCTTTAATCCCAGCACTCGGGAGGCAGAGGCAGGCGGATCTCTGCGAGTTTGAGGCCAGCCTGGTCTACAGAGTGAGATTCAGGACAGGCACCAAAACTACACAGAGAAACCCTGTCTCGAAAAATAAAAAATAAATAAATAAATAAATAAATAAATAAAAAATAAATATATCATTTCCCCTTCCCTTCCCTCCACCCAAAGCCTCTCATATATCCCCTACTCTTTGTTCTGTTTCAAAATCATGATCTCTTTTGTTTTCCTCAGTTGCTGTTACGTGCATATACATGTATATGTAGCTAATTACTACAGTACATATATGTTTAAAATAACTCTTGGGGTGAGTGGGGAAGACAGCTGATTAAGTGCATAAAGTGTTTGTTGTGCAAGCACGACAGCCCAAGTTTGATATTCAGAATCACCATCCCCTACCCTCAAAAAAAAAAAAAAAAAAAAAAAACATATCCAGGTTTGGGGCTGCAAGCCTGATATCCCAACACTGAAAGGAAGAGACAGAAAGACCCACACATACACCATACACATACATAAAACTACCACAGACAGACATAGCACACATACAGACAAAGAAGATAAGTCATTTTAAAATACAAAATTGTGAAAGATGTACTATCCCTGTAATTACACACGAAATTAATAGAATTTTCGTATAATCAGGTATGTTCACATTCCTCAAGTTTTTCAGTTATCCCATTATTTTTTTTACCACTGACTGCAATCAGAATTAAGCAAAACCCATGCACTAGAATCAGTTGAAGGGATTCTGAAGTCTCTTTTCATTTCTCTATTTTTTTTCATATAATTCACTAGTTTTGTTAAAGTGGGCAACATTTTCTGCAGTTTGCCACATCCAAGGCAGTGTCAATTAGAGCCCTTTAATTACCCTAATGTGTTCTTCTGCATTTGCATTTTTCCTCATCTTGGAGTTAGAACTGGATTTGGATTCAGTTTCACACTTAGATTCTCAGCAAATGATTTCATCCACGTCTCCTGTCCCTGTAGAGATTCCATTTGATGGTAATAGGCAATACTTGGCAGAAACTGCCTCTATCAGTTCACATGGCTCCAAAATATGCATAGTGTAATTCCTGTAATTCTTAATTTGATACTTGAAATTTGTCAGTTAACTCAAACTTCACCTTATCAATTATTTACTCTCATATAGAGTTTGTTCATTAAAAATCTGAGAAAGTTTTAAATCCATCCTTTTCACCAGAATTCATACATTCTTCCTTAGCATCCTGCACAAAGACTGATATGAGGGTCTTTTATTCTCAATGTAGGATAGACTCCTACTTTTTGAGTCTATTTGCTGTGTTTTTCAATTACTTTCTTTTTCTATTATTATTAATTTGGTCTTTAAGAAGTTATTTGAGAATTTCCCTCATGTATACTGGTCATACCCAGCCCCACTTTCCCCCAGCCCCCCTGAGCCTCCTAACATGTCAGACCTTCCCAACTTCATGTTCCTTTTTTTTTTATAACCCTCTAAATACATTATTGTTGTCTGTGTGCTCAGGAGTGTGGGGACATCTATTGGAACCTCTACTAGTGGCCATACCACAGAGAAAAATGAGTCCCTCTCCACCAGCTGCCATTTGCTAAGAGCATTTCAGCATCTCATCAACGGGTGGGACTTTGTGAATTCTACCCCCATCACTGCTGGAATTTCAACTGACTTGAGCTTCTGCAGGAAACCACAGCTCCTGTGAATTCACAGTACAGTGGCCATGGTGTATCCTTGAGACAACATTTTATAGCATTCTTCTCCATCCTTCGGCTCTTAAATTCTTCCCAAACCCTCTCCCATGATAATTCCTAGGCTTTGGGGATGAAAGGTTGGCATACATGTCCCATTTAAGACTAAGCACTCATACTCTCTTATTCCCAAAACTTTGTCCAGTTATGAGTCTCAGTAATAATCATCAACCATTGCCAAAAGAAGCTTATTTGACCAGTGTTGAAGCAGCATAAACCTATTGGGATAAATTTAAATATTTACAAGGCACTTTAACATGACCATCTATCAAAACAACAATAAATTACTCCCAACACCACCAGGTTATCCTGAAAGTCTGTGAGCTTCCTGGCCTTGTCCTTTTCTCCTGTTTTACAGTACCAGGCTCTTGGGAAGCATGTCCCAATGCCAATCAGAATGTGTTTGGTGACTCCTATAACAGTCATGTCACTGTTGCATGAGTGGGCACATCTTGGTTGATGGGTCAGTACTGTAGCATGCAGGGGTCAGTGCTAGATAGGACCAGTGATGTCTTCTCCGAGAGCCTACCAAGCACCTTGCAGCACTATAAAAGCTGGTCAGCAGGGGTACATTTCCCAGTCACTTCCAGGTTGATTTCTCTAGAAGCTACAACAGAAGTTTGTGGTGGCTTCAGCAATAAGATCTTATCTTATTGTAAGTAGTGATGTAGGGGTAACCAAGAGCAATGGAAATGGCCTGAGTTTTGTTTGTGGGATCCCTGTGGCCTTCGTTAAAGTTAATTTTTAGTTACCTTATAATATATTGAGTTTCTATTAAGATTCATACATCCTTTTGTTTTGATTAATAAATATATCCCTCACTCCCTCTTCTATCCCACCAACCTTCTCCCACTTAAACCTTTAATGCTTAGTATCCCTTCTCTTCTTTCATATCATATGTATTCTGCTATCGTTTCCAATTATATTTAATTGCATCACAAGAAAGTACATTTCCTTGTGGCTTTTATACCCATCCGTTTAGCTAACCCTGCTTCCCGCCTTCTCATTTCTGGAATCTCCTGCTCCCTTCCATACTTGAACCTTTCTAATCCCAGTATTGCGCCCTCTCTCTCTCTCTCTCTCTCTCTCTCTCTCTCTCTCTCTCTCTCTCTCTCTCTTTCTCTCTCTACCCTCCTTTCACTGATATTCTACCACCTCTCCTTCTTTAATGAGTCTCCCTCCCAATGACCCCTTTTTACTCTCCTGGCTTCTATGTGTGTTACAAGTTCAATATGGAAAGCAAAATTTTTGTAGCTTGCATCCACATATGAGAGAGACTATGTAGTACTTATCTCCCTGGCCTGGGTTCATTGACTTGGTATAATTTTCTCACAGTTCTTCCTATTTACCTGCAAATTTCATTATCTTTACAACTAATATTCCACTGTGTATATGTACCACATTTTCACTATCTATTCCTCAGCTGATGGACATCTAGGCTGGTCCCATTTCCCAGCTACTATGAACAGAGTAGCAATGAACATGTAAATGCAAAATGTTTATGGTAGGATATAAAGTTCTTTGGTTATACGCCCAGGAGTTACATAGCTGAGTCATATGGCAGTTATTTTTTTTTTAATCTACAGACTGATTTCCAAGATGCTACTCTACTTTACACTCCTATCAACAGGTATAAGGGTTCCCCTTTTACCACATCCATGCCAACATTAGTTGTCATTCGTATTTCTGGTGATGGTCAATCTGACTGGGGTGAAATGCGAGTTTAAAGTAGTCTTAGTATGCAGCTTTCCAAGGGCAACTTCTTAGAAGTAAACACTTCTTTAAAGTGTTTGCTAGTCAACTGTAGTTCTTTTTAGAACTTTCTTTTAAGTTCCACGGGCCATTTTAGTTTTATTTTTCTTTGGGGAAAGCAGTGAACTTTGCTGATCGTATTCAAGAGAACAGGGCTCCCTAAACCCTGACCTATCTTCTAGGGGTCTGGGATGGAAACTGTGAGACAAGATGCTCAGTGTGTTGGAAGTTGATTTGGGACCCGGATCCCTCAGCACCTGAGGGCCTCTCTCTCCCTTTCATATTCTTGCTTAAAATGAGTTGTATGTTTTCTTGATATGGAAGCAAAGAAGATCAAGGGTAGCCAAAGAAATCCTGAACAGAATGTATGCCTGACTTCAAATTACACTACAGAGCCATAGTTATAAAAAGAATATGATACCAGCATGAAAGTAGACATGTACATCAATGGCATAGAACAGAGTGCCCAGAAGTCCATTCAACTACAGCTATCTATGTTTGGGCAAAAAAAAAAAAAAATGCCAATAGTATAGCAGAGGCAAGACAGTAAATTGTGTAGGGAGGCAGGTATCAACATACAGAAAAATGAAATTATACCTTTCTCTCTCACTACACACAAAACTCAGCTCCAAATGAATCATGGGCCTGATACCCTGAAACTGCTGGAGGATGAGGGAGTATACATCAACCTATAGGTACAGAAACAGAGTTTCTTACTAGCACAGGAAAAAATGAACAACACTTGACAGTGAGATCTCATGAAGCTTAAAAGGTTCTGTGAGATCTCATGAAGCTTAAAAGGTTCTGCACAGCAAAGGAAACTGTCAGCTGAGAAAAGAGGCAGCCCACAGAATGGAAATAAATCCTCGCCACTCATACATCCGACAGGGGACTGGTGTCTAGAATACAAAAGAACTCATTTCAGGTATTTTCTTTTGGATATTCAAATTACCCCACCTCTGGTAAATCAAAGCCCTTTTAAGTTTGTCCCTACATTTTTGTGAAATCTAGTCTTGGTAATCTGCATTCCTTCTAGTGCAGCAGTATTCCCATTTCTGGTGCCATGCATAAGCTGGTCCATGTATATCTCTCGTGGGCTCTGATTTATCCTGTGGGTAACGCTGTCAACCACACCCTAAGCACTGCTGCTACTTGTTGCTATTGAGTTGGTCTTTCTTTCTGGGCCTCTTTTGGCAGGTATACAGTGAGGGATATATGTATTGTCTCAGAAAAATTAGACCATGAGCTTGTGTGGCTATTTAAACTTTAACTTAATATTTTAAGGTTTTTACTTAACCTTTTTAATTCTATTTTAAAACACATGTACTCAAAGATCTTGGGTACAGTAGCTACATATAAACTCTGTTGACAGGATTATTTAGTTATAATTTGTTATGTACACATAAACATATTTTCACACATGCAGTTTTAAAAATGATAACAATATTATTATTGATAACACTATCAAGAAATGAGCAGATCTCACTGTAGATTCTTTTTCTCGGGATATATAATCCAGATTACACAGTCAAACAATCACATTTAAAAATGACAAGATAAGTCTGTGATATGCAATCATATTCGTTAATTTATTTTTGGTTTTCATCCTAAGAATTGATCTTGTAAATTTATTTGTTTTATAATTGCACAGCATTTATGTGATTCAAATGTAAATTCGGAGAAATTGTCTTGGTCACTTCATGCCTACCTCATAGATAAAATACATACTTTTAATTTTCCATACATTATATTTTTATCATATTCTTTCCCTTTCTCCAACAACTCCCAGATCCTACCCTATACTTTTTCCTTGCTGGCTTCTATCTTAGTCTTAACTAGACTCTCTTGCAGGTGATATGACTCAGTAATAGAGTGCTTGCCTTGTATATACAAGGCCCTGGGTTCCATAGCTAGTTTTCCCTGCCCCATGAAGCTGACTATTCTCAAACAGACTCCTAGTATTTCTTGTCACTTTCCTTTAAGTAGCTTAGTCACACCTAGAAATTATCAGTTTCTTTAAATGTCTAATACTTTTCTTCCTATGTGAGTCCTCCAGGGACTGTGTTTTCTTCATCCTCTGAGGTCTGCATAGCAACTAGTACAAATCCCAACACATGGTAGAGCCCCAATAAATAAAAAGTTAAAGTTTTTTTTTCCTCGAACTCACACAGATCTGCCTGCATCTGCCGCCAGAGGGCTGGGAGTAAAGGTATTTGCCACCACACCCAGCCGAAGTTAAAGTTCTAATACTATCTAAACGTTAAGAAGCAACATTCCTTTCACCCTACAAATGCATTGTGTCTTACACAAATTATCTCACTACCACCCTGCCTGAGCTAAAATTCGTTGTGCATAGAGTAACCAAATCTGGATCTCCAGGGTCATTTGAATTTAGTCTTTTGCTGCATGTCAACAGACAAGACAAAGGTCAATGCACAAATAAAGTACAACTTGAGATGAAGCTTCCAAACACTAATATGCCCATCTGAATTTCCCTCCAAACCTCTTGAATTTCTTAAAGTCACTCTGAAAAAAAGACAACTATGAACAGGGCTGAAGAAAGCATCAGTGGCTTCCCTGAAAATGAAGGAAGTCAGTGCTTGAGTGACAGCAAGAAGCATCATGGATACAGTCTCCAAGGGGACTGGCCAGTGGATTCCCTTGAATGTCAAAGACCACAGATAAACGCCACTGCCTTTAATTAAGGTCTCCCTGGGCTTAACAACAGGAGAAGCTTTCTAGCCTTTTCAACCCACAGATAAGTAATTTGCCAAGCAGGGTAAGTGTGAAAGACATCAGAGCCCCAGGGTAGCTACATAATCCCTAGAAGTCATTAGTGAGAGATTATAGCCTGGCATTCTACTCACAACAAAGGACCTTGCTATCACAGCCATGACCTAGATATGCATGAATGTGACACTAATGAAAAAGCCATTTAATAAGATGCACACACACACACACACACACACACACACACACACACACACATACACAAAGACGAAACAGCTTTGTTTTAAATCACCATAAAGCTGCCTGTGATGGTGATATTTAAAAATAATGCTTTTTAACATTTCTGTTTGGGTCCTGTGCTTAATAACCAGTAAAATTATTTAAGTGAAAATAATGTTCTCATTTTTGTTTTGTTTTCCATACACAATCACATGGGCCTCAATAATACTGAGAGAAAAACAATGAAGAAACTATGCAAGGGAAGTTGGAATTTTTAATCTATGTTGCCCACCAGGGTGAGGAAGATCTTTCAAGAATCTTTAGCCCATTCTCCCTGGAAGAAAACTCTACACCAGAACCAAACCAACTTACCGAAGAAGGAGTCTAGTTGAGGTCACAGTTTCAGAGGGAGCATCCATCATGGTGGCAGCCAGAGCAGCAAGGAGCAGGCATGGCCGCAGGGGCTGGAGACGGAGAACTCTCATCCTGAACTGCAAACGCAAAGCAGAGGAAGAGAAAGAACTGAAAGGTAGGTGAGGCGATGTCCACAATGGCATACTTCCTTCAGCAAGGCTTCCACATCTTACTAATCAGAGCCACCAACAGGGGACCAAGTATTCGAATGCCCACGCCTATGGGGGACACTTCTCACCTAAACCACCCCTAAGAGCCTCTTACTCCCTCCTTCCCAATTGTCCTGTTCCCTTCCCTAACATATCTCCTTCCAGCTTCAAGTCCTTTATTTTTTTTTCAACCATTAAGACCAATTAATGCCTCCCATATGTGCTTTAGTGTGACATTATCCATTAGGACAATGTCAATGGTCATTCCCCAAAGCAGAGAGAATGTCTATTTTCTAGCAGCCACCAACTGCCAATAGTTCCTCCTCTATGAGTGGGGCCTTGGAACCCTTTCTCCTCTATGCTAGAACTTGTAATTGGCTTGATCTTGGGCAGGTACCCACAGTTACTGAATTCGTGTGTGCAACAGCTACATCCTGTCTCTTTATGCTCGTTAAAAGAATAGCCACAAAGAGGATGTTACAGTTCTAAACACGCACACTAAACACAAGTGCATCCAATTTCCCAAAACAAATGCTACTAGATCTAAAAACCACAGATTAAGCCCAACACAGTGACAGTACTCACTTCACCACTCTCAAGCAATTTGTGACTAGATTCACAGGTCATTATTTTAGAACTACTTTTAGAATCTGAGAATGGAAGAGATAAGCAGGAGTCTGAAACAACTCACCATCTTTGAGTGACTCTGGAGAAGGAATGCTAAGAAGTCACAGGCTTTGGGGACAAGCTGTCTAGGTAAGAGTCACAGCTCTGATTTATCGTAGCTATTCAATCTTGGGTAAATTCTTTCGTGAACTTGTACCTCAACAAGAAGTTAATAATAGCCCTTACCACATACACTTGTTGTGAGAACTGAATGGGTGACTGAGGAAAGCTGCTTAAAACACTGTTTTGACATTGTAATCATTGATAAGCTTTAATGATTATTATGCGTTGACATCAATCATCGTGAAGCTCAGCTTTGCATTCATGACTTTATTGAGTCAATGATCCATGTGTTTTTAATCAAAAACAGAAGATTTTGTATTCAAACTTTAGACAATGAACATTTTTCCTAAATTAGCCCCATTAATTATTCTACAAAAATATCATTTAGCAATATTTCATCATTTATTTTTTTCTCCTCATTCCCAATTTAAGAGTGAATCTTTCAGGGGTGTTTCTCTTCTTGTAAATAGCTTTATAGTATTTTGTTTTTAATAGGTCATTGTATTTACATCTCTGAGAAGAGGAATGATTTATGGAATGTTTGTTCTTTCTTAAATAGTTGGATTAACTGAAAACAATGCCATCTTAAATTAGATGGGCTAATTTGTTTTCCTCTTCCTAAAACCTCTGTCTCAGCTCCACCTGCATGCACTTGGTTTTTGTTCTTTTGATCGGCTTATCCCCCACCATGCAGTGATTCCTTGCAGCTTGATTGCAGTGTGTCAGAACTGCTGGGCTCTAATCATGAGCCGCTTTTCAAAGATTCAATTGCTTCCCCATAGCTGAATACTTCCATCCATCCGCAGCCTGTTACTGTCAGAATCCTGCTGCCTCCTCCTGCGAGGAGTTCCCAAGCTCTTTTTCCTTGAGCAGCTTAATGAGCACTTTGAGTTGTGACTACTGTTTACCCTGGGCGGCCAGGGCCACGAATCCCTCCAAGTTGTAGTCTCCTTCCCCAAAATTAGAGAAAGGGGGAGAGTTTCCATTTCCCATCCCACCATTCTTTCTGCTGGCAGATCAAACAAATTCTCTCAGCCCTTAGAAACCAGTCATTATGAATCCTGCATCTCTGCTTCCTGCACGGAACCAAATGTAATTTTTGTGGAGGCCTGTTGTGACAGCAGATCTGTCACCTGCCAAAGTGACCAGAATGGGGAAAGCCTTCGAGGCCTGCAGGGTAGGAAAAATGAGTTGAGTGTTTGGAAACCATTTGCTTGCAAACTTCCACCTTCCAGATTTCTTTTTCAAGTTTCCTGATTATTTGCCTTTACTCCCCCAAAGACAAATGGGGATGTTGAGTCACATTTTCTGTATTGCAATTCACAACATTCTGGGCTTTGGTGGATATGGCTTTTGTAGTAGCTCACTTCCTATTTTCTCCCACCCTACATTCATAAGGGAGGTGGAACACAGTACCCCAAGTACCCATTACATTGTTGCCTTTTAGAATCCAGATATAGCGTCACATCTATCCAACTAGCATCAGCAGAGGGGCCAACTCTCGTGAAACTTGTAGTTGCACTATTTGGATTTCTATGTCTTCTCCATTAAGCACTGTAGGAGACTTGGCAAATTCCTTAAACTTGTTAGTGACTGCCTATGTCTACAATGTGATAAAAGTGACAAAATTAGTTCCTGGGACGAAATATTGATAGAATACACACACAGTACACTATCGGGCAACTAGTGAGCAATTATTGTTTCAATCATTAATATAACTGTTGCTGTATCCCTAATGTTTAACAGATTTATTTTTAAACAGAAAAAAATGATATTCTATCTTATCCATTTACATCTCAATGTATCTAGCCAATAGTTTATTAATGACTCTTTTAAGGCGGTGGAGGAATGACTCAGAGGTTGAGAGCTCTGACTGCTCTTACAGAGATCCTGAGTTCAATTCCCAGCACCCACATGGTGGCTCACAATCATCTATAACTGTAGTCTCATGGGATCCTAATCCCTTTTCTAGGTACAAATGTAGAGGCAGACCAAGCACCCATATACATAAAGTATACGGATTAACGGCTCTTTTAAATGTCTATAAATTTAGATATAAAATATTCCGAGGTAGATAACTTGGAACAAATATCTCCACACATTCATGGTTACATTCATGTTCAAAATTATGGTGGTTTGAATGAGAATGACCCCAATAGACTCGCATGGTTGCACGCTTAGTCCTCAGTTGGTGAACTGTTTAGGAAACATTAAGAGGTATGGCCTTTATTGGAAGCAGTGCAACCCTGCTGGAGAAGATGAGTCACTGGAGGTGGACTTTTTGAGCTTCCAAAAATTCACACCAGCCCCCCCCCCCCTCTGCCTGTTGCCTTGGATCAGGATGTAAAGCTCTCAGCTACTCTTCAGATGTCATGGATGCCTGCTTCCTGCCTTTCTGGTCATCGACTAACCTTGTAAAACTGTAAGCAATCAAAGGCTGTCTTTGAAGAGTTGCCGTGGTCGTGGAGTCTCTTGATAGCAATAGAACAGTAACTAAGAAATATTCTCAAAACTGTCATTATTCTTAGAAAGATTAAGAAATACTCCCTGGATCTTTGGTCCTTATTATCCTGCTGAAATTTTATTAGGCAAATATCTTAGTTAGGGTTTCTGTTGCTGCAATGAAACACCATGACCAAAAAGCAAGTTGGGGAGGAAAGGGTTTATTTGGCTTACAGTTCCATATTGCTGTTCAATCATTGAAGGAAGTCAGGGAAGGAACCTGGAGGCAGGAGCTGATGCAGAGACCATGGAGGGGTGCTGCTTACTGGCTTGCTTCCCATGGCTTGCTCAGCCTGCTTTCTTATGGAACCCAGGACCACCCGCCCAGGGATGGCACCACCCTCCCGCATCAATAATCACTAATTAAAAAAAAGCCTTGCAGCTGGGTTTTTTTTTTTTTTTTTCAAATAGGGTTTCTCTGTGTAACAGCTGTCCGTTACTGGCTGTCCTGGAACTCACAACTATAGACCAGGCTGGCCTCAAACTCACAGAGATCCACTTGCCTCTGCCTCCCTAGTGCTGAGAGTAAAGTCATGGATCACCACAGTCAGGCATACAGCCTACAGCTGGCTCTTCTGGAAGCATTTCTCAACTGAGGTTCCCTCCTTTCAGATAATTCTAGTTTGTGTCAAGTTGACATAAAACTAGTCAGCACAGCAAAAGATATATGTATGGCCTTTCCTCCTTTATACACAAAGACAAAGGACTTGTATTGTAGATCAAATTACATACCCCCTCAAAGGAAAAAGAATATGCATTGAAGTCCTAACCCTTGGTTTCTGTGAATATGACCTTACTTAGAAATAGGATACTTCCTGCTGACGAAAACACAACATACCTTCGTGTTTAGAGTTATAGAGAAATTATGCTGGCTCTAAGCTGGAAGCTTCCTCCCTGCTGGCTAGCTTTCATCGTTCTGGAAGGTGCTGCTAGGGCTGCTGGGAAAGAAAAAGCATCACTGATCTAACTCACCTGTGGACCTTATAAACTACAACAAAGAAACTGCCTGGGAAAGATGGTCTGTCTCAGTAGTGGCTCAGCTCATAGGGTGTGGTAACCAACAGCTCTCTGATTAGATTTGAGGTTGGTTCCAAGATAGGAAATTCATGCCTAGTACTGTAATCCCACTCAAACGCCTATGCCTGGAGCAGTCATAGGTCCTAGGACTTTACTGTTGTTCACCTTAATAGACAGGGTACCAAACTGCCTTATTATTTACTTTTTTAGACCCATCAAAAATGCTACTCTCAGTCTTAATCAATGAGGCTTCTCTCTGCAATGAATAGTGGTGATAAGAATAAGTGAGATCTGAATAGACTGGTCAGCCCTAAATAAGACATTTATGCTATGCCTCTTTAAGGTTCAGGGAACATCATATAAGAAGAGAAAGCAAGATGCAAAAGAAAAAAAAACAGCATAAATAGTTTTTTGGTTTTTTTGTTTGCTCCTTTTTGGAAAGGAAATGGGGTCTTTGGGAATGTATTTAAGATAAGGTCGTGAAGATGGACTCCAACATAGAATGACTGATGTCTTGAGAAAAAGAAGAAAATGAATCCAGAAACAGCCAGACTCTGAGGTAAGACAACATAGAGACATACAAGAAGGCAGCCATGTGACCACAGAGGCAGATACTGGCTGAGTAATGTACCTACAACCAAGAATCCCAAGAATGGTTGTTAATTTGAGAAGCCAGATAAGACTAGAAAAGATGCTGCTTGTAGATTTCAGCTGGAGTGTGATCCTACTGACATCTGATTACAGGCTTTCAGTATCCAGAACTGCCACACAGGATACCTTCTTACACCTCTTATTTAAAGCCCCTACCTCGTGGTCTATTTTTAATGTCAGCCCTAAGAAATCAATAGAGTTTGTTTCTGCACCAGTTTGGCGGTCTGATGCTTATCCAATGACAAGTGCCTTTAGAAGAAGAGGGAAACTTGTGCATAGCATCCAAAGGAGAAAGCCAAGGGAAGGCTAAGACAGAGGTTGAAGGTACCTCTGTCTATCTGCATGCTTAGGAAGGTGTAGGATTCAGGCAACTACTGGAAACAAGAAAGGGGCAAGGCAGGATTTTCTCCCTACAGGAGAGGGAGAGAGAGGAAGGAAGAGAAAGGGAGAGACAATGATATCACCCACAACTTCATTTCAGGCTTAAAACTCCCACATTTATAAATCAATAAACATTTAAACATTTATTGTTATACGGATTAGGGACACAGCTCAGTGCTAAATCACTTGACAGGAAAGTGGAACCTCTGTCCCCTCCACTGGGGGGGGGGGAAGATACATGTCTATTGTTTTAAATAACCTAATTTGATGGGCTTTGTCTTCGGAGACTGGCAATCTCCACCTCACCATATACCACGTCTTTGTCAAGTTGCACACACTGCTGTGGCAAGTCTATGTCCACCTGTTAGAAACTGAGGAAAGATGAACATGAACAGATGTTTAATTTTAGACATACCATCCTAGATTCCTAGATGAAAGAGAGGAAAGACAAAGTTGAGTAAGAAAGAAAGAGGAAAAGCAATGTAGTATGACAAATTAGTGTGCTGACCATTGTTTCTCCATGACCTCCAAAACAGGATTGGTGTTCACTACTGGAAACAGCTCTAGATACAGAAAGATGTGTGTAATGAAACTGTGCCAAGCTGTAGAGTATGGTCTTGGGTGGGCGGGGTGGGGGGATCTTTATTTAGTTTATTCCCTCCAATCACTTGCTCTCTAATGCTAAAGTGATGTCATGAAGACAACCCTCAAACTTTAGGATGATAATACCAGATGCCTTTGGCCTCAACTTGACAAGCCAGATCCCACATTCTGTTCAAATTCATGGCGATCCTGGCTTACTAGGGAAAGCCAGAAACTATGATACAGGGCTGGTTGCCACAGTAGATCCTCGCAATTCAGTCACTGGTAGACCACAGAGAATAGAACTATGTGGGTGAAAGTGAAGCCACAGTGGCTGGGCTGGAGCCAGTGGCTGAGGACCATGAGAGAGCTTGGCTCAAAGAGGTGAGAAGAACTGTCAGGTACATAACCTGCCAGCTTTTGAGCTGGCATACCTCCTCCTTCCATTGTCTATACCGCAGCTCAGAACAACTGTGCCAAAATATAATCTGAATTGCTTAGACTCTTAGGACAGACACCAACGGTTTTTTTTTTCTTTTTTTTAACTTTTTATTGATTCTTTGTGAATTTCCCATCATGCATCCCGATCTCACTCATTTCCCTGTCCCCTGGCTTCCACCCTCTGCCCTTGCAACTTCCCCCCCCACACACACACACACCAAAAGCAAAATTTAAAAGTAAAACCAAAAAACAAACAATTTAAAAAAAAATGGCATGAAAGCTGTAGTGTGGCCCAGTAAATCTCACAGTACACCCTTTAGTCCATATGTCTTTACATGTAAGTGTTCATTGCAATGAGTCATTGGTCTGGTTCGAAGCCTCTGACTTTTGCTATCCCCGTCCATACTGGGCCCTCACAGGAACTCCTATTGGATCTCCTATTGTTGTCTTGTGTCACGGAGATCCTGTAGCTTTGGATTTGTAGGTTCATCCCCTTCACATGCTCCAGCAATTCATAGATGAGGTGGGTGTTGGGGTGGGCTACCTCGGAGTCCTGGTTCTGGGCCTGAGTGGTAGTTGGGTTGAGACTAACCCTTTTTCACATGACCTCTGTGTTTGACATTGTGTTTCTTCCCGCCCCTTCCACAGTACATCCCCTTGCAGCGTATCCCCCTGCAGACAGTTCCCCGAAGATCATCCCCTGCAGCTCACCTGCTTCCTCTCCACTGCAACCCCCTGACTCTGCTTTCAGCTGCTGGTCATTGGCATTCTGCATTCCACCGTGCATTTGTCCGGAATGTTCTTTCCTTTGTCTGACTAGTTTCACTTCGGTAGCTCCTAATGTTTCTTCAGATCTCTGCTTATTTGCTGTTTCTTTAGGAAAAATATCTCCCATCCCTAGTCTAGTTAACATAATCAGAGAGGAAGGAACAGAGCCTTCTCTGATTAAAAATACGTTCATATTGGAATGGTTGGTGTTTTTTTTTTTTTTCTTTTAACTCACTTAGGCCATGAACCATAAACCTGTGATTTTTCCATGAGTGATGTTAACTTATTGCAATATTTCATTCTGGTAATTCTCAACCTACCACTGTGATATGATTTATTTACATGGATAATGTGGGAAAAATTGAGCATTGTAATGAATTTCCCATAAACCCACTGTAAATAAAAACTTTATGTGGTAATACAGCCTCATATCTCATGCAATCCATTTGCATAATAGTCTTTAAATATAATCAGAATATTGTACAAATGCTAGACGGAGAGGCTACAATTCAGAAGAAGTTCTGTGGCTGAAATAATCATACTAGGCTCATGTTAGTTGGAGCTATATAATATTTAATCATATTTGAATGTTGTTTTTATAATAGTTGGTGCTTTATTTAGGAAGCATACAATTTAAATATAATTTGAGATGTGTCATTGTAAAAGTATTAAATTATTATTTTTGTTTCAAATTATAACAGTAGAAATTTTAGATGTGGGACATGGTATCTAGAAAGGCTTATTAAATCTTGAACCTTTGAAGTCTTGCTTGAGTTAAGATTAGTTTCTTTATCAATGGCTCCAATTTGATACTGTGGTCTTCAATGACTCCAATTTGATACTGTGGTCATCAATGACTCCAATTTGATGATGTGGACATCAATGACTCCTGTTTGATGCTGTGGTCATCAGTGATTGGACCACTTCCTTTTCCATTTTGCATGTCTCAAATTCCTGTCTCCCAAGCTACTGTTTTCATGAGAGTCATACACAAACACCTGCAGAAACTAACCATGGGGAAATTCGGGACTGGATAGGAGGCACAGGCTGTACAAGATATAAGAAAAATAGTATTAAAATCTAGTTGAAGTTAAAAAAATGTTAATGACAAGGAAATAAATGAGGACACTGATACTGTCTTTGGAAGAAAAATAATAACCATGCATAGGGAAGAAATTAGATAAGTGTCTGTTAAATTTATATATACTTATATATATATGTTTTTATATATATACATACATATATATTTTTATATGTTACAGAGATACTAAGGTTTCTAAAAAGAATGTTTTAAATATGAATCACCTTATAATGGCAAATGATAGAGCATGGGGTTAGGTAATGAGTATTAAAGAGAGAACTACATTTTCAGATAAACCTAAGAGGAACAGGAGGAATACTGAGAAGCTGGAATTGATGGGCTTGAATATGAAGAGTTACTTCATATCTTCAGATCTACTTGAGAGGAAAACACTGTCTGTGGTCAGACTTTCTTTGGACCGCCAACTCCCAAATAATGACACGGAGACTTCTAATGAATTGTGAAAGCTTGGCCTTAGCTTAAGCTTGTTCCCAACTAGCTCTTAAAACTTAAATTAACCTTTTTATATTAATCTATGACCTGCCACACGGCTCATTAACTCTCGTCCATGCTGTACATCTGACTTACCCCATGTCTTGCTGGGGAATTCCTCCTCTCTTCTTCCCAGAGTTCCTATCTCTTCCCAGAAGTCCTGCCTAACCTCTCCTGCCTAGCAATTGGTTATTTAGCCCTGTATTAAATGAACCAAAAGGTGCCCTGGAAGAAGCACATCTTCATAGTGCACAAAAAGATTTTCCCACAACAACTATCAGAGTAGGAAGTAACCCCAGAGTAAATATCCCATCAAAGATGTTAAGATTTTTTTTATTAGAATTTCTGAAACATTCAAGGCAGATCAAGTTCTACCCTCTCACCTTGAGAGAAGACCTCAGAGTTTTAAAGCCATTGTTCTCGAAAGGTGCAATTCCAAAATGATTTTTAAGACATCTAGAAAATCATGTTAAAATAAGGAAGAAATTACAAATACATCTTTCATCTAATGGTGTGAGCTGTAGTTCAAATTTATATATTAAAAACTTGCAACATGCTTAAAAGGTATTGGAAAGTGTTTGATATTTGGAGGGCTCAGAGACAGCTCAAAAGTAAAGAAGACACCAGAACCCAGCTCTCTATAGGCAGGAAGGAAGATGAGAAAACTACCACCACATTTTATGAGCAAATAAAGATTTCTCATAGGCAGTGTCAAGAACTACAGAGTACAATGGACTAGAACGTGGTCTCTGCAAATATGGGCTCAGGAAGCAGAACTGGGCCTCAAGGAATGTTCCAAGAGCTGCTAGAAGGGACAAGAATGCATAATAAAGCATCTGACTCAACCTCAGAATTGCTAAAAGCAGTGATGGCTCTATACCTCCTGGTCTTCACGTAGATCTCTAAGACTGTTATTCTTTACTGTCTCACCATTCTGAATTATATGTTGAAAAGTGGAGAGGAGAATTCCTTTTACTTTTTGCTAATGGGTAAGGAAGATAAAAGCCACCTGGACTGAAGGGCATCTGTCCTGCTATATTACTTCCCTGGCCCTTGAGGACCCCAAGCCCTGTGCAACACTGTCTAAATTGGATTCTGACCTTGACTATACAACTTATGTTTCCATAAGCAAAGGGAGCAGAAATGATGCTGTAGAGAATGGAAATTACCTAAGAATTAGGATGTGCTGTTTCTTGAAACATTTTTACCTGCTATATGGAGAGGACTAAACTAGTTTCTTCATAAATAAGGAAGTACAAGTAGAGGGACAATCTTCTAAGATGCAAGGAATCTAGATGAGACTCTCAAAGCAGAAGAAATGAAATGAAAACTGATCATTGAGATTACCTCTAGCAGTCTAACTAAATGGTGCTGTGGGATAATGTTCTTGTACACTGTAGAGATTTGTTACTCCTATTGGTTTAATAAAACACTGATTGGCCAGTAGCCAGGCAGGAATTGTAGTCTGGGTGACCAGACTAGGAGAAGGCTGGGAATAGGAAAGGCAGAGAAGAGGAAAGGCAGAGACAGAGGACTCCAGAGATGGATGTAAACATTTGGGTACTAAGGGCAGAGTGGAAGTTTTGATCCTCAGGTGATAGACCTAACCATTAAGAGAAGGCCCCGACATAATCAAGGGATCTATTGGTGGATTCACACTCTGATGGCACTTTGGGAAATGGGGCCGGGTTGGAGGAGCTAGGTCATAGAGAAAACGGCTGGCCCTTGAATGGTATTGTGTTATTGGCACATTCCTAGAGCTTGTTTTGCTTCCTTACCACCATGGCGTTGAGATCCCTTCACCCTGTGCTTGCACCACCATGATATTCTCCCTCACTTAAGACAAGAGACAATGGAGCCATATGCAATGGAATACTGCTTTATGGAAAATAGTATGAATCCTGTCATTTTTGAAGACCCACACTCAACAGAAAGTCACCCACATTAAGTGAAACAAGCTAGGCACAGAAACACAAGTCGCATAGGTAAAGTGACGTCTTGTGCCTAGGATTTCACTCATCCGTGGAATCTAAAATGTCACTCTCGGAGCATTTGAGAGTGGAATGATTGTTATCTGAGGCTGGGAAGAGTAGAAGCAATGAAGAATTTTTTAAAAAAAGAAGAAAGGAGAGGGTTTGAGCAAATGATGGAGAAAAGCTTGCTGGGAGCTTTATCCATGAACACTGACTTGTGGTTAGACCTTAATAACAAATTATGGATCACGGTTTCATGGTGAGGTGACTGAAGATCTTAGCAATACATTATACATCTAAAGAAAAGCAAGAGAAAGGAGTTGAATGCTTTCCCCATGAAGAAAAACATTAGATAAGACAGATATGTGTATATGATTTAAAAATTATACAGTGCATACTTATATAAAACACAACATGGTAAACCATTAGAGAATATAAATTTTTTCTGTATTACTTAAAAATAAGTATAGGCATATAAATCTGGTAAATCTATAAAATAAACCTAGCTGAAAAAATAGATCTAGTACTGTCTACTGGAGATTTTAGGAAAATCTTAAAATATCTCATTTCTATATTATAAAATGTCATGATATACTACTAAACATAAATTCTATTGAACTTAATTCTATCTCACTTGTCAAAACAAACATACAAATTCAGTTTCTAAAAACTCTTTAGCCAGACATAATCAACTTCACCTATAAATGTTAGTATATTATTGTTTCCAGAATCCTAAATGGCCTTATAATAAAAAGCCCAGAGCTAGATATTAGGGTAAATGTTGAGAGATTAGAGAGACAAAGGAACAAGCCACTTAGAGAAACTTCTCACCACTACCAAATCCTCAGGCCGAATGGA
Organism: Peromyscus attwateri; assembly: GCA_902168425.1. NCBI lineage: Eukaryota > Metazoa > Chordata > Mammalia > Rodentia > Cricetidae > Peromyscus > Peromyscus attwateri. The sequence continues at coordinate 45,302 of CABHPP010147524.1, forward strand.
AGGCGAGATCCTATCTCCATGAATCTTCTGATTGAAAGCCTCTAAATTCTCAGCCGAAAAGGCTCTAGTTCCTGTCTCCTCAAGCCTTAGACGCCTCTCTCCACCCAGCCGTTTCACTTCCTTCTTAGTGCTGGGATTAATGGCGTGTGTGCTCCCCAAATACTAGGATTAAAGGCATGAGATCTCAAGTGCTGGGATTAAAGGTGTGTGCCACCACTGCCTAGCTCTGTTTCTCTCCTAGATTGAATCAACATCATGTAGTACATGGTAGCTTTGAACTCACAGAGACCAAGATGAATCTCTGCCTCCCGAGTGCTAGAATTAAAGGTGTGTGCCACCACTGCCTGGCCTCTATGTTTAATCTGGTGGCTGGCTCTGTCCTCTGATCCTCAGGCAAGCTTTATTTGATATATAATATATCACCACATATTTTAATCTAAAGAACTATTTTACCTTAATATATATTATCAGCTATTTTACGTAAATAGAAATCAACAAATACTAATCAACATTGTAACCTCACAGGTTACTGTGTACCTGTTCAATTATATTAAAATATTTAAAAACATGGTGTGGATGGGCATTTTCTCTTCTCAACACAATGAAGAGTTTAATAGCATTTTAATGACTTGAATATTTGCATTTCCTCATCCCATTTTACCCTAAACTGTGCTGTTTAATAATATCTAGAAATGTCAACCCCAAGCTACTGTTCATCAACGAGAACATTTTGGAACACGATGATAAGCCCATTGCTGCCATAACAACAAGA
>CABHPP010147525.1:8157-23483 GCA_902168425.1 Peromyscus attwateri
TGTGCCTGCAGGGAGGGTGGGCTGTGCCTGGCAGGGAGGGTGGGCTGCAATCAAGAGTCTGCAGAGGAAAGCAGAAGCCGAGTGTGCCCAGAGCACAGCCACACCCTGTGGTGACGGGGAGCCCCTGAGGACTGTTGAGCTGGGTCATGTCATGAGCAGGGATCCAGAAGTAGAACTTGTGATCCCAATGGTTCAGTTTCCTGTTGTCCTTCATTTGTAAATGTGTCTGTCATGTCACGCCCCCCCCCCCCCACGGGAGTACCATGGCAACTCCGTAGAGCAGGACCCCTGAGTAGAGCAGGACCCGAGGAGACTTTGCACCTTTCTGTCCTGCAGATGGTCATGGCGCCCGAGGCAGAGATGTTTGCCGTAGGCACGAGCTCTACGTCAGCTTCCGGGACCTCGGCTGGCTGGTAATTTCTGCCTCTCCTCTCTGAACGCCACCTGCAGAGCCTGGGGTCTCGGGGTGGAGGTGGAGCTACTGTGCCTTTAGTTGTGCATAAAAGCCACGAAAACGGAGGCAACCTGAGCCCTCTGCCCAGAAACTGTCAGCACAACCGGGAAACTGAGGCAGGGCCTTTGGGCTCTTCCTGCTACAGCTGCTGCAGGAGGCATGGGGGCAGCTGTGGAGGAGACAGCAGAGGAGGGTGAGGTGTGGAGGACAGAGTTGGGGTCCAGTCCTGCCTGCTGAGGGTCACTGAGGGGGATGAGGGTTCACAGGCTCAGGTCATCCTGTGACAGGACCTATGATGATGGTCAATGGAAGGACACTGATGTGACTCACCTTTTCCCACCCACAGGACTCCATCATTGCCCCCAAAGGCTACTCAGCCTATTACTGTGCTGGAGAGTGCAACTACCCATTTACCTCCTGCATGAACTCTACCAATCATGCCACCATGCAGGCCCTGGTCAGTATCACAGTGGCCTTCTTGGGACCTGAGGAACTGGACAGGCATGGGGGTGGAAAGAACAGTGGCAAAAGGGAACTTGATCTGCAGACTTTGCCATGAAGTTTGGTTCCTGCCCCTCAGTAAATGCTGTTGCTCACATGGGTGTCTCTGGACAGACACCTGAGCATACAACGTGCACTGCACGTTCATAGGTGGGAACCTGTGGACTTGTGTGGGTCCCGGACTAATGTAATACAGCCTCTGGGGTCAGACTGAGGCGTGCACACAACAGATGGGTGCCCACTAGGGGCCTGCATGACCCATGTGCCCTGTGCATCCTGGTAGATCTGGCCTCCCAGCTGTTCATGTGCTTATCCATCCTGCCTGGCTGGGGGACTCATGAACCCTTAGCTTTGGGGCCTTGGCTCCTCCTGGGCCTGCTCCCCACTTCTTTCCTGGCTGTCTGTTATTGCAGGTTATAATACTAATGAGCAGCAGTCTGGACCACTCAGTGATGGAAGAAGTTGCTAGCAGGAAGGCAGTTGCAGTTGCCCACTGCCATATATTTGTGCTTTGTAGAGCCTGGTGTTGAGACTTCCTTCGAGAACATTTTGTCTGGAATCCTAGCACCCAGTGACCTTGGCCTTGTGCTTACCTAATAGACAGTTGTGCCAAACGATGCTCTAGAGCAGCGGGTCTCAACCAGTGAGTCACAATGCCTCTGAAGTTGAATATCAGATATTTACAATCCATAACAGTAACAACATTACAGTATAAAGTAGCAACAAAATAATTTTGTGGTTGGGGTCACCACAACATGAGGAACTGTATTAAAGGGTTGCAGCATTAGGAAGGTTGAGAACCACTGCTCTAGAGCGAACATCAAGACTTAACAAGCTGATTTTATTATTATTATTATTATTATTATTTGAGCCATTATTAAGTGTCCTTTCACAAAGGGCACTGGTGTTTGCTGGATGCCTGGAGCCACTGTCCTGGGAGATGCTCAGCCTGATGGAGGAATGTGCATGCTTTAGAGAGGGGTAGAAAGATTGGCACCTGTTTCAAGCTCAGTGACACTATCAGACATCCATAGGGACTCCATGCAGCCTGTTTATCACCTGCAAAGACAGCTTTGTCTCAGAAATTGAGGTTAAGCTACATCAAGAAGGGGAGAGCCCTTAACTTATACATTTGTTCCACAAACGTTTCTAGTTCAGTCTGCAAAAATAGACTGCCCCTTCCACAGCTTACACCTACCTGGTGGGGATTGTAGTAAAAGACAGAAATTCGGGGCAGTGAGGCACCAGAGGGTGCCCCATGGCACCCAATGCTGGGGACCAGTAAGCTTGAGTCACAGCAGAAGTGGATGTGACAGTGGACCAGGGGCAGAGAGTGCCAAAGGGCTTGTGTATCAGTCCCTCCAAGCCAGGTGCCTGGGCTGTCTTGAGGTCAGTGGGCAGGGCAAATGATTTGCAAGGAGGAACCCGCCCTAGCTGCAGGTGGAGAAGGACCTTGGGCTGGTCAAAGGAGCTGAGATCTTCTGGAAGGGTAGTGGGTGGGAAGTGGGACCATCAGGCTCATGTCCCTATCTGCATGCCCTCCCTACCAGGTGCACCTGATGAAGCCAGATGTCGTCCCCAAGGTGTGCTGTGTACCCACCGAGCTGAGTGCCATTTCTGTGCTCTACTATGACAGAAGCAACAATGTCATCCTGCGCAGGGAGCGCAACATGGTAGTCCAGGCCTGTGGCTGCCACTGAGTTAGCAGCCTGCTGCCATTGGCCCATTTATCTGGTCAGCCCCTCTGACCAGGAAACAAAGAGACCCTATCAGATCCAAGGCCAAGGTGGAAAAGTCGGGTTTTCAACTCTTATGTCCATGTTCTGCCTTTGTCACAGGTTTGGCCCTCTCCTGGCCCCTCTGTTCCCTTCCTCTGCCCAAGGGTGGGAAGATGGTCCTGGTTACAACCCTGGTGACCTAAGTTCCCAAGCAGCAGCCCATCTCTGCCCCTCCCCCAGGGGCATCTATTGAAAGTCCTTTGGGATTGGCACAGAAGTCGAATTTACCCACCTATTCATGATGACTACTGGGCCAGCCTGACTTGAATCTGGAGCACTAGATGGACCTCAGGCTCTTTAGTATCCACCAGATACTTAGGTGTGTGCAGACATGATCAACTCCCTCCATTATTCCACAGCCTGTCCCTTGGAGATTTCTGGAGAAGCATTTTAAGAAAACATGGAAAATCCAGGGACAGTGATGCACACTCTTAGTACTTGGAAGATAGCCAGAATTACCATGAGTTCAAGGCCAGCCTAAGATACATATCAAGATCTTTCAGAAGAACAAAGAAAACAACCAAACAAAACCCTTGTGTATTTATGGATCTCAGTCACTAAACCTCTGGCCATAGACAGGTGAGGCCAGCTGATGAACAATCTGTTGTGGATTTGACATCTGGACTCAGCCATTGCCATTAAGGAAACACCAGCAAACACCAGCAGTTTCCGGATCCATAGTTCCCACTTCTGCCTTGGTACAGTCATCACAGGCAGGCGTGTCTGAATGTCAACTTGACACCTGGGAAGAGGGACCCTCCAATGAGGAACTGTCTCCATCAGATTGACACATGGGCACACCTGTAGGACATTTTCTTGATGGAGGAAAGCCCAAACCAATGCGGACAGTACCATCCCTGAGCAGGTTGTATAAGAAAACAGTGTTCTTCCATGGTTTCTGTTTCAGTTCCTGCCCTGACTTCCCTGGATGACGAACTATGATGTAGAAGTATAAGACAAACAAGCAAAACCTTTCCTCATGGTGCTTTATCACAACAACAGAAACCAAGCCAGGACAGGTTCCAGTATGTCTTTGTCCTCAACTGCCTCCTGGCCTCAACTCTTCAGGTCACTGTCACAGGAACTCATCATCTCTTGGCACTCTCTGCTAAGTTCTTTACAGATGGCCTGTCCTGGTTCTAGAACAAGTCCTAAGTACTGTGGTCCCTCACTTCCAATGCCTGTCCTAAGACTGGTTCCTGCTCACTAAGGCTGACCTCTGAATAAAGAATATAGCAGGGTCAATCTACCAGGGCCAAGTCTAGATGTTCCTGTGCAGGTATATTTTAGGTAGATTAATACTGAATTCAATGGAGTAAGGCAGAGTAGGTAAGCTGATCACTGAATCAGGTTAGAGCCCTGAGAGGAAAAAGATTACAGTCATCGAGGAATTCCGCATTTAGGTTACCCAAAGACTTGACGTTTCAGCATCGTCTCCAGTCGGCTGCTTGTTGTGCACACATGACCTGCTACTCCTCATAAACAGGAGCCAATTCCCTAGTCAGCACATATGTGTACATACATATATACACATACATATGTATACACACACACACCCTGAGCACACACAAAATACACGGTCAGTCACCAACTACTTGCTTCCACTGCTGCAATGAGGAAGAAGCCACAGGCAGTGTTGGAACATAAATGGCTACAGCTGTCTCAATAAAACCTTCTTCACAGAAACAAGCAGCGGGGTGCCTGAAGCCCAGGTCGTGTGCCAACCTCCTGTCTCCTGGCAGAGTGGGCTCATTGAGTGATAATACCATTTTAAAAACCTGAGAAAAGAGCGTGAATGTTAGACGCCGGAGCCGCTGAGGCCGACACCAGGCAGGCAGCTCTGATTCCTGCTGCCCTGACATGATCTGACAAGGACATCTGGCATAGACACATGACCCGGCATGGAAGGACACGAGCCATGGGAAGGTATGTATTACACCCTCACAGACTTGCCATCCCACCCAGGGGACGGTTTAGCTATGGACATGGTCTCTTAACAGATAACTCCCAGGAATTTGCTGGAGGCAACAGTACAAAACACCAGTTTATTTTAGCAAAGCCACCCAGTGGCTAGAGCTGGCCCAGGACAGGGGGCAGCACGCTGCCTATGCTGGCTTTAAGGCCCAGCCACGTCCAAAGAGAGAGCCTGGGCACTGCAGAGGAGCTGCTGCTAAGGAAGGTAACCCCAAAGAAGGGCTTGGGCCACACACAACTGCTTCACAGGATCCAGTCAGCACCAGAGCCCCGGAGGCCAGAGCTCCGTCCTTGTCTTCCAGAGGGGGGAGCCGAGCACAGTATCACATGTACTCTCCACAGTCAGCGATGATCACCTTCTGCTTTGGCTTCCCATCCTTGCTGCCCTGAGCCTTGGTGGGCAGAACAGAGAAATCAGGAGAAGCTCAGGGCTGAGAGCTGCTCAGGGATCACCGTCTCCCGAACAGGGACCTCTTCCACAGCCACAGAGAACCCCTCCAGCTCGCCCACTGGGAAACTCACTCCAGGTCCAGGTAGGAAGCCACTTCCAACTACCTACCTCAATCTGCCGTAAGACGTCCAGGCCTTCAGTGATCTCCCCAAACACCACATGTTTGCCATCCAGCCAATCCGTCTTATCACAGGTCAGGAAGAACTGGGAGCCATTGGTGTTTGGGCCAGAATTGGCCATGGAGAGAAGGCCTGTGAGAAAATAAAGACTCCTCAGCTCCCTCCAGTTTCCAGCCACACCAGTGCTGACTGTTGACAGTGCTTCTGTATACTGGCTCAGGCCCCAGGACAGGGACCTGAACCCATGACACATGCCTATGCTGACTGTTGACAGGGCTTCTGCATGCTGGCTCAGACTCCGGACAGGGACCTGATGTAGCTACAGATGTAGCACCTCATCTTTCCTCACCACAGAAAAAGGACAAGTGGGCTGTTTCATTTTGTTCATGTTCTTTCCATTTGTAACAATGACTTGCACAGTGAACAGGTTTCTATGGAGACATCAACTGATCTCTGAGCCACTGATCACTGAGCTTAGGAATCAAGTGAGGAAACAGCAAGTCAAAAAAGTAGCTTGGCGGGCAAAGCAACTGGAAGATGGGGAGCCAACCCAGAGCAAGGTGAGAAACAGGAGCACAGGGCCAACAGTACAGGATGCTGCTGGAGATGGAATAAGGTGAGGCAGAAAACTGGCTGTTGGCAAGAAAGATGGTTGGCATCTTTAGCAAGAAAGGTCTGAGTGGCCAGCTGGGGCTAAAAGTCTAGACAGAAGGACTTCGAGAGAGTAAAAAGGCAGTGAGTCTATACATTTTTTTCTAAAAGTTTTGCTAAAAGGTAGACTAGAGTCAAGATGACAGCCGGTGAGAGGTACAAGAGTCCAAAGATAATTTACTTTAAGAATTGAGATCGCGGGCTGGAGAGATGGCTCAGAGGTTAAGAGCACGGGCTGTTCTTCCAAAGGTCCTGAGTTCAATTCCCAGCAACCACATGGCTCACAACCATCTGTAATGAGATCTGGTGCCCTCTTCAGGCCTGCAGGGATGCGTGCAGACAGAACACTGTATACATAATAAATGAATAAATCTTTAAAAAAAAAAAAAAAAAAAAAGATCGCATGCCTGGACACTGATGGACCAAACTGCTAAGCAGGAGAAGCACATTATATAGGTCAAAGGGAACCAGCAGAAGATGCCAACTTCCTAAGCAGGGCAGAGGGACAGACTACCTCATAAGGAGGGATGGTCTCCACAGGAGGGAAGTCAGAGCAGGCACCTGTGATAGGCAGGAGGCAAGACCTCAGATCAATATGGAGGTCTCAGAAGACAAACAGGCATGGGCCTGGGATCTTTGATTGGGACTGAGGGCATAAAGGGGATGCAGGGGTTGAGGGCACAGGGAACCTGCAAAGATAACCAGACTCCAGGCTAGCAGGGAACACCAGCTTGTGGAATGAAGGAGGGACATGAAGAGCACAAGGCTGGGGGCAAGCAGCTCACCCCAGCATCTGTTTCTTCAAGGCTGGCCGACCACTTGTGGCAGTCAGTCTGCCCTGGCCCCGCCTTACTCACCACACCAGAATTAGTGCTTACCTGCTCCTGTGTGTTTGAGAATGAAGTTTTCATCATCGAACTTCTTCCCATAGATGGACTTGCCCCCCGTGCCATTGTGGTTTGTGAAGTCACCACCCTGGCACATGAACTGGGGGATGATGCGGTGGAAGCTGCTTCCCTTGAAGCCAAAGCCCTTTTCATGGGTGCACAGGCAACGGAAATTCTCTGGTGTCGAGAAAGGAAACGGTGTTGAAGTTGAAAACAACCTTCCTGATCAAAATTAAAGTAACTACCCAGGAAGATGAGGGGTATGAAAAGGGGGGAAATAAAACATGTTTTTCTTGTTTAGTTTTGCACAACTGCTCCTGGGTATCCACATGGGGATGATTCCCAGGACTCTTCTGGATTCTCTATCTTTTCTACCATCTCTATATTATCTAGGATACACAACACAATATAAAAGCTCCATAAATGGTTGCTATACTATATTATCTAGGGCATATAATGGGGGACAATACAAGCATGCTTAGTAGAGACGCAATGTTCCCTTCAAATAGATTTAGAAATTTTTATTACATTCATTATTGTGTATGTGCGTACATGTGTACATGTGTGTATAGGTCTGAGGACAACTCACAGGGTTTGGCTCTCTCCTTCTATCATGTGGGTCCTAGGCTTGGACTCAGGCTGTCAGACTTGGCAGCGGGTACTTTAACCTGCTGAGCCATCTGACTGGTCCGTCACATATTTCTGCTATGGTTGGTTCAATTCAGAGATGTGGATCCCACGGATAGAGAGGGCTAATTGCATTCTCCTATCCTCCTTATAAGCTGTTACAATACTGATTTACTAAATAACCACATGCCATACTGATTAAATAGGACAGAATTTGTGTGTTCTATCTATGCTATATTCTCAAACTACACTAAAGTGATAATGAAGTGTTTTTTTTTTTTTTTTCAATTTATTTGTATTTTATGATCATTGGTATTTTGCTGCATGTACATCTGTGTGAGGGTGTCAGATCCCCTGGAACAGGCATTACAGACAGTTGTGAGCTGTCATGTAGGTGCTGGGCATCAAACCTGGGTCCTCTAGAGAGCAGCCAGTGCTCTTAACTGCTGAGCTCTCTCTCCAACCTGATTTTTTTTTAAAGATTTATTTATTTTATGTATATGGTGTTTTATCTGCATATACACCTGCATGCCAGAAGATCCCATTATAGATGACCATGAGCCACCATGTGGGTGCTGGGAACTGAACTCAGGACCTCTGGAAGAACTGCCATGCCCTTAACCACTAAGCCATCTCTCTAGCCCCATGCAGTAATTTTTTTTTTTTTTTTTTTAAAGAAAAGGGGCGGTGAAGGTGGAATCCAGGGCCAGTAACAGCTCAAAAAGTTAGGCTGCAAACACTTACTGTGCAAGCCTGGAGACCTGAGTCGGACCCACAGAATCTATGTGGAGGCAGAAGGACAGCGGTACTTTCCTCCGAGATACAGCTTTCCAAGTTTAAGGAAAGCTTGTTAAGACTCAGGATGTTCTAAAGCTCTCTGTCAATTCAGGAAGTCCCTGAAACTGACCAGATTCAATAGGATCCTCTCTTCCCTAAGCAGGAAAGATTGCTGAGAGGCACTGTCAACAAATGGAGCTGTCTGTAGTCATCTCAAAACACAGAGCTGCCTGAAAAACCACTCTCTAACCTGTCAAATTGCCTGAAGTTGTGCAGTTAGCACCAGGTTCCTAGCTTTCACGAGCCATTTTGCACCTTTGGTGATGCAGCTGACTTTGGGTCAATTTCTGCTCCTGTAAATAACTACCTACTCATACTCTGTTCATGTCTTTCCTGGAACTCTGCAAGTTGTCTTCTAACCTCCGTATGTCATGCACACACACACACACATACACAATCATTTGTTTTTGACAGGGTCTCACTATGTAGCTCTGGCTATTATGGAACTCTATGTAGACCAGGCTGGCTTGGAACTCAAGGGATTTGTCTGCCTCTGCCTCCCAAATGCTGGGATTAAAGGGGTGAGCCCCACCACAACCAGCCACAGTAATTTTTTCTAAGATTCTTTTTTTTGTTGTTGTTTTTTCAAGACAGGGTTTCTCTGTGTAGTTTTGGTGCCTTTCCTGGATCTTGCTCTGTAGACCAGGCTGGCCTCGAACTCACTCTGCCTCCCGAGTGCTGGGATTAAAGGCGTGAGCCACCACCGCCCAGCTTCTAAGATTCTTTCTTAAATCATCTTCATGTAATGTGTCTGTTTGTGAGCATGTGCATGTGAAAGTGGGTGCCAGAAGAGGCATCAGATTCCTTGGAGCTGCCTAGCCAGGCTTACAGTAACTCACAGCTATAGAACAGGCCCCACCCGTGGGCACATCTCCCCATGCTCACCCTCAGACATGCCAGCCAAGATAGATAAGGGGTTGTGGAAGGGGAAAGACTAATTCCTTTTCTAGGGCAGTAAATCAAACGATAATCCCTTAAATGAAAACATATATATGTTTTTTAAAAAAAGGAAAGAGAGAGAGGAGGGAGGGAGGGACGGAGAGACGGAGGGAAGGACGGAGGGGAGGGGGTGAATATATAGCTATTATCTTCCAATACGGAAGTCAAAACCAAAATAATGAGCTAAGGAAGGAGACCGGCTGCCTCTGAGGAAGGGTGACGGTGCAGATGGCAGGGTGGGACGGGCTCACTGGTCCCTGTAATTACAGGACTAACGACTTGTCAAACCAATGTCTGTGATAACAACTCCTTAAACTGTATGTGTAAATAGTAAAATTTACATTAAAAAATTGTCGCCGGGCGGTGGTGGTGCACGCCTTTAATCCCAGCACTCGGGAGGCAGAGCCAGGTGGATCTCTGTGAGTTCGAGGCCAGCCTGGTCTCCGAAGCGAGTTCCAGGAAAGGCGCAAAGCTACACAGAGAAACCCTGTCTCGAAAAACCAAAAAAAAAAAAAAGTCAATATTTTAATAAACAGGAAATTAGTACTAGTTACTTCTAAAGCATAGAGCCGGATGTACTACTGTTGGAATGTATGTGTGTGTGTGATAGATTCTTTTAAACAATGAATACATTATTTATAATGTATTTGTAATAATATATTACTTGTGCTCTTTTTTAAGAACTCCTCTATTATTAAAGAATAGTAAATCAACACTTATGAAGCTTCAATGTCAGCTCTGATCTGTTACTAGATCCTAGGACCTTAGATGCCACGAATTAATTTAGTCAGGTCAGAAACAAGGCCAAGGGTCTAAGAGCTGAGGCGGGGAGAGACTTGGGAAGGCTTCCTGCCAATCTGACCACAGGGGTCTGCTTACCTGCTGTCATGGGCACAACATCAGAGCGCAGCAGCATCTGGATGCGGCCAGCGGGCTTGTTCCCTATCTTGATGTCCATGTACACCTGAGGATTTGACCGCGCTTTTTTTGTAGTGGGCTCTCCCTAGGTCAGGAGAAAATACTAGTCAGAACGCTAGTGCTAGTGCTCGCTACGTGGGTGCACGAGTAACGGAACCCAGCACCACAACTCCAGTGACCAGCCTGAACACAGGTGCTGACAGGGAAGGTCGTGGGCCCTGATAGGGCCGCAGGAGGCAGGAACTACAGCCACAGCACCCAACTGGACAGCCAGTGACAGGAAACCCCACTCAGCACTCTAAAACGGGCCCCCACCTGGAGGCATCTCTCTCCATACTCACCATCAGACATACCAGCCCACCTCCCCTTGTCCTGCAACTAGCAGGTCAGAATACTCGACCCTCCTCATCTTCAAAGCCTCAGTCAAGTCATAAACCTCACTACAGTAGTGGACACACTCACGCACCAACACTTCTTTCCTCCATGCCCAATCATCACTGTCACAGGTTCACCTTGGAAGCACAGGGGAACCCTTCAGATTGGAGTGTCAAAGGACAAGAGGATGAGGCCTGCTTTGTACTGAAGCAGGGGAGACCCCGCAGAGGAAGGCAGACACGGAATACAAACATCACATTTGTTTTGGTTCAGCTAATCGAATCCAAAGCATCATGCAGATGCAGAGGCTCTGGCTACTGCTGGTTACGTTGGTACTAGCAATACCACAGCAGCAGCAACAATACAGTACTTGCTGTATAAATTGCACCAAGTCACAAAGGTAGTACGTGATGAGTAGGAACTGAAAAACAAGCCACCTTTTCCCCTCAAGTTCACGCTCTTAGTCCAGTATTCCACCCCACAGTACAAGACCCCAGCTTATCAACTGTACTGCCCAGAAAAGGCAATGGCACAGGAGTAGCCTGTGCAAAAGCAAGCGTGTGCATGGAGACTCTAGTTTACTAAGCGTCAGGCGGGGACTGTACTACAGAGCAGCAGAAAATGACACCTGCAAGATGGGCAGGATGGAGACCTGGGAGCTCCTGTGTCCTGAGACACATGACAGGACAAGTGCAAAGTTCTGAGCAGGAGAGAAAAGGACAGGATCTGTACTCCAGGAAGACTATTCTAGCTTCTTAGGGAAAGCACTAGGAGAGCAAGACTGTGATCAGAAACAGTGGAAATTTCCAAACCAGAGACTTGAGCTTAGACAGGGGCTGCAGTACAAAGACAGGCAGGCTGTCAAGGGAGGCTTAGAGAAACACCTGAAGAGTGTGAGGATGCTGGTTCTACCATAAAGAAGGGACTAGGAACACCTGGGGACCCCCCAAGCGTGCTACTTTAAGTAGCCCCTATGGGCAGTAGGAAACAACTCAAGTTCGATGTTAGAAACAGACATCAAAATCAACGCTGCAGCACAGGAAGGCTGCAGACAGCCAAGAATGACTGCTACTGTTGTAGCTGAAAAATGACAGAAAAGCCATGTGCCATGAACAAAACATAGAAGAATGTCAACCTCATAGGGTACATAGAGGAAGTGAAGTGTGGTGATATATTGTGTACCCTAATAAACTTGCCTGAGGATCAGAGGACAGAGCTAGCCACTAGATTAGACATAGACATCCACCTTTAATCCAGCACTTGAGATCTCATGCCTTTGCTTGGGAAGCACACACGCCTTTAATCCCAAGAAGTAATATGGCAGAGCAGGTACATAAAAGGTGTGAGGAAACAGGAACTCACTCTCTTTAGGCTGAGGATTTCGTAGAGGTAAGAACTAGTGGCTGGCTGTTCTGCTTCTCTGATCTTTCAGCTTTCACCTTGCTATGTGGCTCTGGGTTTTTTTACTAAAAGACATCTAAGATCTGACCAACAGTGAAGTCCTGCAGCACTGGTCATGGATGCGTGCTGAGAACCGGGAAATGTGCCAGGGCAGAACTGCCTTAGGCAAACCCAGAAACCACACAGAAGCTAAAGGGAAAAACTGCCTGTCCTGTCACCTCTGTATGAGGCCAAGAACAGGACAGAGCAGGGTGCCAAGGACCTCAGCACGAGAGGGCTGCCTGGCAGGGTGTAGGGGAGCACAAACATGATCCCCAAAGCTGTTCCCTTTCCTTCCCCCAGCACCACCTTCATCAAGTCCTAAGTTCACCGTCCGCCCTCTGCACTTCCGTAAATACACACAGCTCCAAGTCCCCATAACGACGGAAAGCACAGCCTGTCTTCCAGGGAGGCGCCACCTTCCGTCTCACCTCTTGGGTTTCTGCTTTGGGAGGCTCGGGTCCTTCCTCCTCTTTATTCTCTTCAAGAGTCTTCCCAGAAAACTTCTTCAACCAGTCGTCATCTGACCAAACTGGAAGGAAAAGACATACACAGTGAAAAATCAGACTGTCCCTCAACTGCCAGGCAGATGCTCTGGTCCTCTCTGTGGTCCTCTTGGCCAGAGAAGTCCCCTTTGAGAATGCTCTAGACCAAGCTCCCACTGGGACTCCCCGGAGGTCCAGCGCTTAGTAGGACCAAGGGGAAAAGCTGTGCCAAAGGCAAAGATGAGCTTTGCTGGCTTCAGCTCTTCCCCAGGAATGGAGTACCAAAAAATTAGGAGATGAGAAACCAGGCAGGGTTCTCTCAAGAGGAACAATTACTTTGGCTTTGCTGTTGTTCGCCGATAAAGGTAACGTATACCCTTCACCAGTGTGAACCACCCTCTTGACCCCCCTCCACTCCTGTCTACCAGAAGCAGCAATGAGCATGCACATAAAGGAGGCCAAACCATAGCACCCAACGAGCACCCCAAAGGTGCCCCACTCACCTGGTCTGGATGAGCCCTCTTTAATTCTCATTGGTTTGGCCAAATTGACACGAATAGTCCGTCCAAAGAGCTCAGATTCATTCTGAAAAGATTGTAAATCCAGTTGCTTAAACTGTCAGATTCAAAATCTCCAGCAGCTTTTCATTTACTTCTGAGACCTGATCAGTCTTTTCCTTTAATCAGGATCCCTTTTCAACAAAAGCTATGCCCTCACCAGACAGTACCAAGGAAGGAAATTAGAGGAAACTGCCCCCTGGAGCTGCTGCAAACCTTTTTTTTTTTTTTTTTTTTTTTTTTTTTTGGTTGAGATGGGGTTTCTCTGTGTAGCCCAGGCTGTCCTCGAACTCACAGAGATCCTCCTGCCTCTGCCTCCCAAGCACTGGGATTAAAGGCATGCGCCCCCGCCTGGCTAGCTGCAAACTTTTAATACCAGCGAAGACCTGCTCTGCTGAGAGCAATTGTGAGCTCCAGGGACTCAAGCGACAAGGACAAGTGCAGGCAGACCCGAGTCCACCTTCAAAAGCAAGATCACCTTTGAGATGGTATATATGGAGCATGGGGAGCAGAGAACAATGAAAAGAGAACTTCAAAGCGGCACTGGGAAAGGCCACTCAATGTCAACCTTAAGGCAGCAGTGAAAATCTCATGGGAAAAACTTAAATTTCTTCCAGTTAATATCAGAATCAATTATGCACTGATTTATAATGGAAACATGTAACCAGAGATGATTAGTTTTAAAGATTTTTTTCAGCAAAATTCTAGCAACACTACAATATTTTTGCACATATTATCTTTTTTTGTTTTGTTTTGTTTTGTTTTTTTTGTTTTTCGAGACAGGGTTTCTGTGTAGCTTTGCGCCTTTCCTGGAGCTCATTTGGTAGCCCAGGCTGGCCTCGAACTCACAGAGATCCGCCTGCCTCTGCCTCCCAAGTGCTGGGATTAAAGGCGTGCGCCACCAACGCCCGGCTGCACTTCATATCTTACATAAAATGACACAGAAGTGTCTTAGGCCAGCCACAAATCTTAAGACTGTCATCATGTCCAAAGACTTTTCCAGGCTGTTCCAATCATCTGCATCAGTAGCACAGCCTTCAGTTACTGAATTTCTCTTTTCAATTGTTAACTAATCTTACATTTCACAAAACCCTTCCCTCTGCAAATATGCAGTTTCAGTGAGCAATCAGTTGGCATTGGGTTCGCCATTCACCGTCATATGGGTGGCCAGTGAGAGACCAGCCAAGACGGATGGAGCAGGAAGTACACTGTTAAGTGGAGAGGTGTCTGAGCAGGAACTAATTTTACCAGCAATCAGTTCACAGTAAGTATTTTTACTTGATGGCAACTTTTACCTCCGTACCCAACCCTGACACTTCAGAGATTCAGAATACCAGTATTTGAACAAGGCCCCCTGTACCAGCAAAAGGCAACTTCAGTGAGAATCAGGATTCCCAGCCATACCATGTTGTCAATAGCTGCTGCAGCATCCTGCCAAGAAAATGCAAGGTGTAAGTTTAGGCTTCTATCTGAATACGTGTGTCTAAATGCACACTTGGTAGCAAAATAAACAGGAAAAAGTCACCTCTGCACTTCCTGCCTAGTTTGTGTGTGTGACTAACAACACTTCCTGGGCAATTTTCAAGCTTGTAGTGCCATGATCTGCTTCTAGCTGAAGGCATAAGAGACAAACACCAGCACTGCCACGCAGGAATGCTCAACAAACAGAGCTGTAAGAGCTCTGCAGAGCAAGACAAGCAGCGTCTGACCGTCAGTCTGAGCTGCTACCAACAGGTCACAGTCTGACAGGAAGCCTCCCTTCAAACAGCACTTCCCAAAGCATCAGCCAAAGACCCAAAACCCAAGTAAATGGGAAACAGCTTCCTCTACCGCACTGGTCCTCAACCTCCCTAATGCTATAACCCTTTATACAGTTCCTCCTGTTGGGACCCCCAACCATACAATTATTTCGTTGCTACTTCATAAAAGTAAGTTTGCTACTGTTATGAATCGTAATGTAAATATCTGATATGTGACCCCAAAGGGGTCGTGACCCACAGGTCAAGAACTGCTGCTCCGTAGGAACCAAAGACTAAACCAGGACAGCACCAAAGTCTTACCTCTGCCAACTCAAATTCAACAAAAGCAAATCCTCGGTGCTTTTCTGCAAAAAGGAAAAGACACAAGAACAAGTCATTACCATGTGAGGCAATGGAAGGAAAAAGATCAGTCACACGCCATGTCCAGACACCAGAAATCCTGCCCAGTTACTATCTAGAGAGAAGGAATCTCACTGATCTCTTTTAAATAATATTGGAAGCAATAATAAACATCTTCTGTGGACAAAGCTAAATAATTGTAAATTTGTATGTGTATGGGTATGTTTTGCCTGC
>CABHPP010147526.1:0-41572 GCA_902168425.1 Peromyscus attwateri
CTGGGAGGTGCTAAGAGGAAGGGGCAGTAGGAAGCACCTCTCATCCATGATGATGCCAAAGTTAGCACAACAAGAGGACCCATGATCCAGTCCACGCTGAGACCAGCCCTACCAGGAATGGCAAAGTAAGGGAACCGCCATCTTGGGTGCTCTTGTTCAGAGTCCCAAGGAGAAGAAAAGAGGCAGGAGGCTGTGGGCAGAGACAAGACAGAGCTTTGATGTTGCCTGTGTCCTGTGGGAGTAGACCAGTCCCCATTGAAGGAGCCATGTGAGGGTGCTCAGAATCCCCATAGCTTCTTCATGAGCCAGGGAGCTCTCGTCCCAGCCAAGGTGTGCAGCTGTATCTGTTGTGTCAGAATATAATCCCACCCCAGCTCCTCCCTGCCCACCTACCTCTGCTCTCCACCGTGCAGACTGCCTCCAAGACGTGGGTCAAGGGAACATTGTTAGTGTCTGAGGACAGGTCACTGCAGGTCCCATTGATGACGACACAGTCCTCGCATCCACTGACACCCTCTTCATCGCTAAGGTGACTGCTCTCTCCCTCCATTGCTGTCTGTGGGAGAAGGCAAGAATGGACAGGAAGGAAGGAGGCAGGTGATATTGGGCTCCTGAACCCTATCCCAGGTCCCTCATCAAACTCAGAGGCTCGGAGTTTGATTCCATGTACCAAATAGCCCAGAAGGCTCAGATGCCAACACTCAGAGCTGGGGTCTGAGACGTTAACTGCTGTATAACAACTCCTCAAACAACATCATTCAGGGCATGCTTGCCCCAGACACACTAGGTTCCCATCTGTCCCTGGCCCTTTCTCCCTGCTCAGCTTCTGCAGAGCCTCAAGAAGCCAGTGCACTCTTTTCCCTCATGACCCCTTTGTTTGCTCTGTCTCCAGGTCTCCTTCCCTCTGACCCTCCTCTCAGACAGGCTTCTCTCCTCTCCATGGCAGCATAAGCCCCACTCCGGCCCATCCTCTGGGGCCCATTGGTCAGTTGGCCTATCACTCCCTCCCTCCCTCATCAGCTGGGGGTGAATCCCAAGTTTTGAAGGGAAGGAAGGATACAGGGAAAGCGGTGACAAAGGGCTGTGGCAGTCATCGGGAGTGACAGTGTGACCTGCTGTGGCCTCACTCCACCTCCAGGACTTGGTCTTCCCATTGCTGTCTCTCTAGTAAGCCAGCTGAGACAGTGAGCCAGGTCCTCACTGACGGGTCCGTAGGCTTGTGTGACCTCTGCCCTGGCTCACACAACACTGTGGGCACCAGTTAGGCATACACACACACACACACACACACACACACACACACACACACACACGAAACTGTCCCTTTATCTGGAGGGCTGCAATCCTATTTTGGAGAAATAGAAAAAGATATACCATGTAAGCACTCAAGGATTCAACACCAAGGGCAACTGGGCCCTCATATGCAGTGGTAGCAGTCAGGGTGCTGAGGCAGGGGAACTGAAAGCTGGCAGCCGGGGCTAACAGGGAGACGTTGTCTCAAAGCAGCAATAAACAAACAAACAAACAAACAAACAAATAAATAAATAAATAAATAAAAGACATGCAAATGTTAGGTGTAGCTAAGTCTTACAACATGTGCGTGGCAAGACAATAGATTCAGTTCTTAGCATTTAAAAAGAAATGTTAGGTCAGAAGACTAACAGGAGCTGGAGAGATGGCTCAGTGGTTAAGAGCACTGGCTGCTCTTCCAGAGGACCCGGGTTCAATCCCCAGCACCCACATGGCAGCTCACAACTGTCTGTAACTCCAGTTCCAGGGGACCCAACATCCCCCACACAGACATACACGCAGGCAAAACACCAATGCACATAAGATAAAGAACAAATCATTTTAAAAAAAAAAATGTTAGGCCGGGCAGTGGTGGCGCATGCCTTTAATCCCAACACTCAGGAGGCAGAGCCAGGCGGATCTCTGTGAGTTCGAGGCCAGCCTGGTCTACAGAGCGAGATCTAGGACAGGCACCAAAACTACGCAGAGGAACCCTGTCTCAAAAAAAAAAAAAAATGTTAGAGTTGGGCTGGAGAGATGGCTCAGGGGTTAAGAGCACTGGCTGCTCTTCCAAAGGTCCTGAGTTCAATTCCCAGCAACCACATGGTGGCTCACAACCATCTATCATGAGATCTGGTGCCCTCTTCCTGCCTGCAGGGATACATGCAAACAGAACACTGTATACATAATAAATAAATAAATCTTAAAAAAAAAATCCATGTTGGGTTTGCAAAAATTAAGCCAAGTCAAAACAGTATTATGATCTACAACAGTGTTTCTCAACCGGTGGTTCATAACTCCCTTGCGTATCAAAGAACCCTTTCACAGGGTTCATCTAAGACCATCAGAAAACACGGATATTTATTACGATGCATAACAGTAGCAAAATTACAATTATGAAGTAGCAACAAAAATAATTTTCTGGTTGGGGTCACCACAACATGAGGAACTGTATTAAAGGGTCACAGCATTAGGAAGGTTGAGAACCACTGTCTACAAGAACTGCTCAATTGAGTTACCAATCATCATCACAGAAAAAGAGACTCAATGTTTTAAGTAAGTTTACAATTCTGTGTTGGATTGCACGCAGAGCTACCGGTCTCCGTGGGCAGCAGGTTGCCCAGGCCTGAGCAGGAAAAGGTTCTAAAGCACCATCTTTTCACTTCATGAGGCCCAAGGTGGTCACTCTGAACTTTGCCTAGAGAAAGTTTACTACTGAGTAGCTGCTATCTCCTTGCTTCTGTCCCATCCAGACACTCACCAGAAAAGGCTATCCTCAGAGAACCTTCTCGAAGCACTTTAGCTGCCTGGGGATGCTATAAGCTTCGCATCCACCAGGGGGCGCGATGTAGCACAGCCCTGGACAATCCATAGACCCAGAGGTGCTAAGGAGGGCTGTAGTGGGAATGCATGGATCTCCCTGGGAAGGGGAAATAGAATAGATTTTGTGAGTGGACTGTGGGCAGGTGGGGATGGGAACTGGAGGATGAGGTTGGGGAGGGAGGGCCACCGGGAGAGAGTATGGGGAAAGGCGAATTGGGTGGCAAAAGGAAAAAAAGATCAGGCCGCAGGCAAGCCTGTAGGGCATTTTCTTAGTGATTGATGGTGGAGGGCCCAGCCCATTGTGGGTGGTGTCATCCCTGGGTTGGTGGTCCTGGGATCTATAAGAAAGCAGGCTGAGCAAGCCATGGGAAGCAAGCCAGTAAGCAGCACTCCTCTGTGGCCTCTGCATCAGCTCCTGCCTCCAGACTTCTGCCCTGTTTGAGTTCCTCTCCTGACTTCCTTCAGCAATGGACTCTGAGTGTGGAAGTGTAAGCCAAATACACCCTTTTCTCCCCAACTTGCTTTTGGTCATGGTGCTTCATCACAGCAATAGGCACCCTGACTAAGACCCTGGCTGATTAATCTGCTCACTAGAGATTCACTCTGATTACACAGAAGATGCGACTCCTCTGCCTGACATGGCCCAGTGCTGGGACTTTGTTCTCAACACAAGGACTCTCTTGGCTCCCCACAGACTAAGGAAGTGTCTGATCCAGTCCCATCAGCGAGGCACCATGACTTGGTAGAACAAGCTAGCTGACTGTGGCCAGTTCCTGAGGCCAGAAAGGCAGACTTTCAGGAAAGCTGCTGGCCTGTGTTCAGAAGGAGCATTTCCCCTCAGACCACATCAGTGTCACTAAGTAATCTGAGTGGCCTGCCGTGAGTGGGAGGCTGAACCCTAGTGGGACGCTTGAGGATTCACTCCCTCAAGGCACACCGTGAAGGGGAGGCATGCAGGCAGGAGCTGGGGTGGAGTCGGAGGCCTAAAGCAAGGACATGCATGACCTCATGCAGGGTCAGTGGTGGGTTCTCACACAGCCTTGGACTTCAGTCCCTCAGACGGGCCCTAACTGGGTCACCAGAAGCCAGACAGGAGTGTGCCCTCTTCCTACATGAGTCCAGCAGACCTGCTGCCCAGAGCTGACAATGATTAACTACCTCAGACCTTCCCCCAGGGCATGAGCAGTGCCTAGGAAGCCAGTGTCTGAAAGGTGGGCAGCATACCTTCCCAAAAGCACATCAGTATCCCACAAAACTCCTGCCTGGACCCACAGCCAGGGCCTGGAAAGGAGCCCTGTCATTACTGCCCATTACCTGGGTGCCCAGGATGAACTAACTGTACAGGGGACTGTGCTTCCCTCACAATGTTATGACTCAGTGTCATAGCAGAAACCTTTTTTGTCATTTTAGCTTTTTGAGACAGGGTCTCACATGGTCAGGCTGGCTTTGAACACACAGCAATCCTCCTGCTTCAGCTTCCACAGTGGTGAGATGATACATATGAGCCTGGTTCATTAAAAAAATTCTTAGCTAGGCGTGGTGGCACATGCTTTTTTCCCCAGCACTCAGGAGGCAGAAGCAGGCAGACCACAGTAAGTTCAAAGCCAGCCTGATCTGCATAGAAAGTTCCAGGTGAGCCAGGGCTACATAGTGTGACCCTGTCTCAAAAAACAAACAAATAAATATAAATTATTTTTCTCCAAGTTTGAGGGATAGTTTCTGAGTTGGGCTAGCCTGGGCTGCATAGTGACTGACAGCCTGCTTTGTGAAATTCTCTTATTTTATTAGCTACTGTCACTGCCTTGCAGCCTCTGTGGCCATGACTAAAATCTGCCTAAAATAGTTCCTATCCTCTATCCACATTCTACCAACAGGCCCAACAAGTCCAATTCCTATGACTCAGGATAAAAAAAAAAAAAAAAAAAAAAAAAAAAAGGCAGGGAACATTATGGAAACATTGAAAGAGAAGGGAGCCTCTCACCTAAGAGTCCAGGTGAAGTCACTGGCCAGCTGAACATCTAGAATTCCAACACAATTAACATTTATTTAAGGCCTTTCTCCGTCCCCAGCTATAAAACTACAATCTGCTAAGAATCTCACCAGAAAACCCACTTACGGGAAAAGATACATCCTAGCCACTTGAACAATCCTAACAGCTCCTGAGCTTTTTTATCAGATTAGAATTCTAAGACCACTTCCTGTTGCCTGTGGGTCAACATGTAGGACTCTCAGCTCCCTCTCCAGCACCATGTCTGCCTGCACACCACCATGTTACTCAATGAGGATAATGAACTAAACCTCTGAAAATGTAAGCCACCTCAACTAAATGTTTTTCCTTAAAAGAAAAAAAAAAAAAGAATTCCATCCCAGTCACTCTGGAGCCACTTTATAATCCCATTTTTCAGAAAGAGAGAAGAAAAAAAAAAAAAACTGGTGTCTTAGCAACCTTTGAAAATTAACTTGACAGCCATGAAAATGGTATATATGGCTGATGCTAAGACATACAATGACTGCTCTTCCTTTGAAGGCCACATCACACCTGGGTGTCTTACCTTAGCCTGAGTCTCCTCGTCTAGATGTCTTGCTTAAATCTATGTTTAAATGTTTTTTAATAAATAGTTCTCTTTTTAAATTTGTATATATTGTGGTGGTTTGAATAGGAACGGCTCCCATAGGTTCATCTAATTGAATGCTTAGTCACCGGGGAGTGGAATTGTTTGAAAGGATTGGAAAGATTGGGAGGTAAGGCCTTGTTGGTGGAAGTGTGCCAAAGTGGGGGTGGGCCTTTGAGGTTTCAAAAGTCCAGGTCAGGCCCAGTCTCTCTCTTGCTCTTGTCCTGTTGCTGGCAGATCAGGATGTAAAGCTCTCAGCTACTGCTCTAGCGCCACATCTTTCTGCTCCCCACCATGACGATAATGGACTAACCCTCTGAAACTGTAAGCAAGCCCTCAATTAAATGTGTGTGTATACATGTTATATGTGTATGTATACACTTATGCCACAGTGTTCACGAGGAGGGCAAATGACATCTGGCTGGAGAAAGCTCCTGGCTTCTACCATGTGGATCTCTGTGGAGCCAAGTGCCTTTCCCCCAGCCATTTTTTTCAGCCCTATGATTTTTTTACTGAGAAATTGACATTTATGGTTTCTGGCACAATTTTATATTTTTTCCTGAGCATTTTTCTATTTTTAATAAACATCCCAACTCTGTTTCATGCTGGCCTGTTCTAGAATTCTTTTCTGTGTTGAAGCTTCAAATCTTGGGTTTGCCTAAGTCACTGGGGAGAACAGTGGAGCTGTGCCTCTGTTCCAGTCACTGGTACCATCCTTGAATGTGCTGATGCTGTTCCTGCAGCCTGGACACCCTCCCTGTCACAACCACCACTGTAGCCACAGGCCTCTCTATTGCCCAGACTTCAAAGCCAGGACGGGTTCTCTCCTGGGCCTCTCTTCCAGGATCTCCAAGAGGATGGACCTGAGTAATTAATGCCTAGCTGCAGGAGGCCTTGGGGTTCAATTCCAGCACTAAAAACTGATGTGGTTCTTCAACCTATGACAACAGAAATATAAATCCCCCACCTGATAAGGTAGGTTTTTTTTTTTTTTTTGAGAGTTTACAATGTACCACCTGCTACTAAGTGTCTCACCTAGTTAATTTTATAGTAACCCATTTAATCCTTAACCGTAGATGTCACTGTTTTGGTGGTAGTAGTTATTTTGTTTGTTTGTCATTGGGATAGGTGTTGTTTTAAAAATAATAAACGGTATTGGTTACCATGCAGAAAGGTCACAAGCCATGACAAAACCCAGTATCAGAGCTTTATTGGCGGTGGCAGCAGGGAGGATGGGCGGGTGGGGGGAGGGGAGAGACACACTAAAGAACCAGGCCTGGGAAAGAAGCACAGAGAGCAGAGAGAGAGAACAGAGAAGAGACAGTAGGGGGAAGAGAGAACAGAGAGAAGAGAGGAGGAGTTTGTGTCTGGCTTTTTAAGGATTCCCGTGTACGTGCACAGGTGGGCTTACAGAGCTACACCATGCATGTGATTGCATGAGCACGCCATGAGCACATAATCACATAGCACGCAGTGCGCATTGATGACGTAAGACCCCTTGCTTAGCTGCTGAACTGCACACGTGTGGCGCTGCAGCTGGAGGAGAGACAGTATCCTAACATTCCAGACTTTTGGCTTATTATAGAAAAGTGGGTGAACAGGAATAGGGACATCATTTCTCCTGGAAAAACTGCTTCCAGCTGACTTGGTGGGCGTCAGTTGACTCTTGGTGGGGGGTAGGAAGGAGGCTTCTGATGTAGACAGGCATCCTGGGGTGGTGGGCTGTTGCCTGCTGCCTCGGAGCTGTTCATCTTTCTTGGCTTGGCACTCTGGCTGCTTGTGGCTGACAGGATGCTGATGAGACTGAGAAAAGCTTAGAAAAAAATTATTTTTAATTTTTCCTTTGGGGGGTTCCCAGGGTGATAGAGGGGGTCCCAAGACCAGGAAAGTTTGGGTTGGCGCTTATCTGAAGTAGATCCGACCTGTCCAGATGGATTTAAGCTGGTTTCTGAAGCTTAGAAAAAATTTTGAACATATTAAGAAGCAGCCATGAGAAAAATTAAAGGCTTGGGCTGCTGACCATTGTAGTGTTTGGTACTCTGCTTATATTGGTTAGTGTTAATGAGAGAGAGAGAGAGAGAGAGAGAGAGAGAGAGAGAGAGAGAGAGAGAGAGAGAGAGAGAGAGAGAGAGAGAGATTGATTGGAACATGTTTTTAATGTTTACCTGAGATGAGCCTTATCAGATACAGATTATTTTAAGGCACCTGTTTCCTTTATTAATTTAGTATCCAGGAGACACAGGTGATCAATTGTTAAGAGCATTTAACAGTAATAGATGGTTATATTAAAGTCTGTTGGGGGGGGGTTGTTGTTGGTTTTTGTTTTTTTCTTTTTTTTCAGAGCCCAGCCCCTTTTTGGTCTGGGGGTGTAAATATCTTCTAACTGTTACTGTTCTTTACCACCTGGGTATATCTGAGGATGCTTGGACTCCAGCTCTAGGGTGATCCTGTAACAATTAGCTGAGTAGTTAATTAGAAGAGGGAACCCTGAAGAGAAAAGCTTATGGGGTGAGACCTCATTCCTCTGGAATTGGTGTGGGTCCTGATGTCCTCTGGAACTTGAGAGCCAGGCCCTGTCTGTGTCACTGTGCTTGAGAAACACTTTGGTCTGGAGTGAGGCACATGGAGGGAGCAAATAAAATGAAAGCTCCTACCTTAGCTGGAAAATCTCTTCCCATTAATTAACCCTGAAAGTACAATCAAGTCTGGTGAGGTGGGTAAATGAGAAGGGCAGGTGGGACCCCAAAATTCCCTCAGGACTGATGAAGTGGCTTGGTGTCCAACAGGAAGGAAATGGATCACCCCATGCTGCATTCTGGGTTCCCTGTGAGGATCTTGATAGCATAAGGGGCTCTGATTTAGATCCTTTCCTTCTGGTATCCCACCATGACGGCCATAGGAACCGGCAAACTAGCACCTCAGTCTCATCCTCTCTTGTATCAAATCTACTTGCCAAGTCCGACCTAAATTAAGCAAGTTCCTTCTGGGCAGTCAACTTAGCCTAGGCACACCATTGGTCATGTAAAAAGTCTTACCTGTGTACTCTCAGGCACAATGCCTTCTCTAGCCCTTCAGCCATTTCCAGGGTCGTCCCCCACAGAGTGGGCACAAATGTCTCTTTAGAATATGTTCATTCCTGTGAGGATGGCTACAACATGCTTGTGTTTGAAACAAACATAAAAAGAATACAAAGAGATGTAATTCAGTGGTAGAATGCTTGGCTAGCATGCATGAGGCCTGAGCTCAGTCTTTAACAATGCATAAAACTGGTTGTCTTTAAGAGTTTTATTGCTGTGAAGAGACACCATAAGCATAATAATTTCTTTATGATTTATTTATTATGTATACTGTATTCTGTCTGCATGCCAGAAGAGGGCACTAGATCTCGTTCCAGATGGTTGTGAGCCACCAAGTGATTACTGGGAATTGAACTCAGCACCTCTGGAAAAACAGCCTGTGCTCTTGACCTCTGAGCCATCTCTACAGCCTCCCACAGCAACTCTTATAAAGGAAAACACATAAATCTTAACATGTTCAGAGTTAAGTCTATTATTGCCATGGTGCAGGAGAAGGATCTGAGTGTCATGATATATTGTGTGTCAGATAAAGATTGCCTGAGGATCAGAGGACAGATCCAGCCACTTGTTTAAACATAGAGGCCAGGTAGTTGTGGCACACACCATTAATCCTAGCATTCCGGAGGCAGAGACCCATCTGGATCTCTATGAGTTCAAGGCCACCATGGACTACATGAGATTGACTCAGTCTAGGAGAGCAACAGAGCCAGGCAGTGGTGGCACACACCTTTAATCCCATTACTTGAGATCTCATGCTTTTGCTACCAGTATTTGGGAAACATACAAGCCATTAATCCCATCACTAGGAAGGAAGTGAAATGGCTGGGCTGAGAAAGGCGCATAAGGCGTGAGGAGACAGGAACTAGAGGCTCTTTTGACTGAGGACTCAGAGGTTTTCAGTCTCAGGATTCACGGCAACAGGTGAGTTGGTGAGTTAGAAGTAGCTGTGGCTCGTTTCCTCGATCCTTTCAGAACTTACCCCAATATTTGGCTCTGGGTTTTTATTATAAAACTATTTAGGGCCAGGTGGTGGTGGCACGGCTTTAAGACTTTAATCCCAGCACTCAAGAGGCAGAGCCAGGTGGATCTCTGAGTTCGAGGCTACCCTGGTCTACAGAGCGAGCTACAGGACAGGCACCAAAACTACACAGAGAAACCCTGTCTTGAAAAAGACCAAAAATAAATAAATAAATAAATAAAAATAAATAAATAAATAAATAAATAAAAACAGTGAGTGCTTAACTGCTGGGCAATTTCTCCAGCCACAATAAATTTATCCTTAAAAAAAAAAAATCCATGCGTGGTTATGTTCCCTGGATGGATGCCCATATATACATGAGTGCCTGCAGAGTCCAGAAGACTGCAATGGATTCCCTGGGACTGGAGTTGTTATGTGGGTGTTGGCACCCAAACACTGGTGCTCTGGTAGAGCAAGGCACTATTCAGCCATCGCTTTAGCTTGTGGGGTGTTTTTGGTTTTTGGCTGTCCTGGAACTTACTCTGTAGATCAGGCTAGCCTCAAACTTGGAGATCCACCTACCTCAAGTGCCGGGATTAAAGGCGTGACCACCACCCGGCTTTGGTCCTCCCTAAATTTGATACCTGTAGCTGGAGTTTTCTCCTGTTCTGCCTGGCCTGTGGTTATGACCCAGATACCCAAGCAATAATGTTCTATAAAATGAGTAGAACTAATGAGCATCTTAAGCTAAAGGTACCAAAACTTTTCACTTGGTCAATTATAACAATTAATTCCATGTTTAACAATCAACGGGAATTTAAATTGGCCACTAAACTAACTAAACAGGATAATTATGGTAACTAACCAAGAATGCTACAAGTAGGGATATTTATCTTTGTTATGATTTTCCATGTGATCCAGCAAGCTAAGGTTTTACTCACAGTGTAGCCCAGGCTGTCCTAGAACTCACGTGGATGTACCTGATCTGTCATTCAATGATGGGATTAAAGACTTGGATAGCAAAACCTGGAAGTAGGACCAAGCCCCACGACATAGAGAACACAGACATCCCTGTGCATGTCAGTACACATCACCATATGAACACACACAAGATTAGAGAAATACAACTTTAATCAAACAGAAAGGAAAATTCTAGGCATCTGTTAGCTTTCTGCCTAAAACTTAAAAAACAGGAGACAAAACTGTTGAAACAAGGCAGTTTCCCCACACTTGTGACACTGCTCTATTACCAAAATAAAAAAAATAATAAAAAAAACTTTTATGAAAATGTTAACCATGAAAATAGAAGTCTGAGAGTTGTAAAAAGTGTATAAAAAGCCCCCCAATGCGTCAAGGTTGTCCTTTTTCTACAAAATAGCACCAGTAATCAGAGTAAAAGGTGTTAAAAACCATTGAGATAGCATTTCTGAAATGCAGCTTTTCTCATCTCCAGTGATGCCCCTAAAAAAGAATGCCCCTTAAAAACACAATGTATCATGGGGTAAAACGGTTTTAAAAATCTCCAGAAGATCCAAGTTTCTCACTGTAGTTTCCCCATCATCCCTTAGATAAGGGAAAAGAATGTGCTTCTGGCCCTAGCTTCTCATAGAGTACTGGAGACCTGAGCTGGTGACCTCATCTGGAGACCTGAGCTGGTGGGGGAGGAGGCTCCATCATCGGAGAGAGGGAGCGGGGAAACAGTCTAGCTAAACTCCCTCCTTCATGTCCCTCCCACATGGAAGAGGGGCCACCCCCCTCCCTGAGCTCAAAACATTCTATTCCAGGCTTCTTGAGGATTAGCTACATGGGCCCCTGCCCAGGGAATCTTGGGGGAAATAGCCCTGAATGTGATGATGAGATCATCCCTGCTGACATCATCATCATACTGGGAAATGCTACAAGACCAAAAGGACTCCAGCCCTTGCACCAAAGCAAGGGGAAGGTGCCAGTAAGACTTAAGTCATAAACCTTTTCATCTTCTACTATCCCTAGGGAAAATTAAAAAACAAAAAACAAAAACATTTCTGGCCCTTGTTCATCTGAGCCCACATTGGCACTAGCATCCTCTAGTAAATAAATGTGGAGCACAGGTTATTTAAAAACAAAATCTGAAGTGATTTTGCAGCATTAACCTGAGTACTGGGAGAGCTGTCATTTTGGTATCTTAGCCATCACTTCTGACTGATTAACCCAGGAGGGAAAAAAGCCATCTTACTATCTACTTCAAGTTTTAAAGTTTCAAGATAAGAAAACATGAGCACCATGTTGGGCTACTCTAAGCAGCCAGGTCTGAGCTGTGCACATGGAGGGAGCACCTTGGGCTCCCCTGCAAGGGCCAGGAGGCTCTGCTCCCACTGAGCAGGAGAAAGCTGAGGTACACAGTGAGGTGAGGCCCCAAACAGGTGAGCTGAGTGAGGAAGGGGAGAGGTGAGGTGCCTTCAGGGAGAGGGTGACTCTGGGGACCTGGCTCAGACCAAGAGCAGCACCCCAGTCCTGGGTATAACTATTCACATGCAAAGTAGTCCTTCAAGGGGGCAAAGAGGTGTCTGATGACTGGCACACTCCAGGACCTTCCCAGCAGCTTCTGGCGGGCGCCACGGCCCATGTTGGAGACATCTGTGTAGTGTGCAGGAAAGCCGAAGATCCTGGGAGAGCACAGAGTGAAAAGACACAAGGTTAGAAGGGCCCATGTCCCCAGGACACCAAGAACAGCTGTGTTCTGGAAGCCTAGGCTTAGGAAAGCTAGCAGGCTTCATTCAGGACTATTAGGCTCAAAGGAACCTTCCAGAGGACCAGTTCCACTATTGGCTCAGAACACTTGCTGACAGTGACAGGAAACCAGTGCTTTGCATCTTCACTGGGACTGTGCCCCTGTTCCTTACATTCCATGCAAGGCTGCTTCTTAAATGTCTAGTGTGAATTAACTCATGAATGACTGCCAGTCAGCCAGCAGACATGTATCTAGAAACCATTCTTAAATGCTTACTTAGTGTGAACTGGTCAGCCAGAAGACACATGTATTTGGCTTCCAAACATAATGAGAAGTCAAGCAATTTGTTTTCAGAGAGGGAAAACAAAAAAGGCAAGATTTTCTATGACAAACACAGGGGGCTCACAGACACCAGTTTTTCCATAGCCGCATGAGCACATGTACACATACAAATCTCTCTCTCCTCTCTCTCTCTCTCTCTCTCTCTCTCTCTCTCTCTCTCTGTCACAAAATATTAGAGAAGAATAATTCCAGAGCTTGCCAAAGGGACTTCCTCCAGGGTGCTGAAGAGGACAAAGACTGATCCTCAGTACTGCAGGCTTACAACAGCTCTAATGTTACCTGTAGGAATTCACCACCTCAGGCCCAGGCCTTGTTATTCCAGGCATCTACACAGTACCAATCACACCTCAAGAATCACTTTAAACTGAACTTTCAAATTCCAGAACAAGCTACAGCATAGACATAATTACAGTGTTCCCAGCCCGTGGACCCGGGGACCTTTGTAGAAGAGGGCACTGAGGTTGTGAAGAGGTTGGTAGTACCCCGAAACTGTTTCTAGACATAACAAGCAGATGCAGAGCTCACAGTATTGTGATGGTATGCACCGGACCTGTGCAAGTTCCCACTATAGAGTGTGGGAAGGCAGGGATCCCAGCATTAGGTAAAAACCTACTGGCATTCCTGGGAATTGGAAAGTCAGTTGATGTGAGCACTGCTGGGCTTATTACACAGCAGGGCAGAGTCCACTCTGCAAGAATAGCTGGGGAGAACAAAAGGGACTTGATGAGAAAAGGGGGAATAGTCATATCTAAAATGGGTGAATGGGAGTGGAGAGTGGAGAGGGTAGTGATGCAGTTGAGGGAAAAGGGTAAATATGTTCAAATTTGAAAAAGAATTGTGAAAAAAAATTACTTGGGCCACGGTGGTTCACATTTATAAGGCGAACATTCAGGAGGGTAAAGCACAGGCGTGCCTAGACTACAGTGAGTTCTTGCTCAGCCAGGGGACCAGAAAGGAAACCAATATGCAAAGAAATATATGGAGCACTAACACCTTCATGAAATAGTTCATACAAACTATCTGGAAAAGAGGGCAAGTGGAGGCGCACGCCTTTAATCCCAGCACTCGGAGACAGAGGCAGCGGGTCTCCGAGAGTTCGAGGCCAGCCAGGACAGTCAGGGCTACACACAGAGAAAACCTGCCTCAAAAAACAAACAAAAAAAAAAAAAAAGGAGGGGGGAGGGGCAGGAAGACCTATCTCTGAGTTCAAGGCCATCCTAGTCTACACAGCCAGAACTCCTTAGAGACCCTATGTCATCCAAACAACAACAACTGAAATCAATCAGACGGTTGCTCTGCACAACAAACACAAGAGATTTGAAAGACTGGAGCAAGAAGGAACCCCTGGAGCAGAATTCTGGGGTAAACCAAAGTTTCCATAGCTTTCTCATTTAAAGCATATTTTGGGACAGGAAAACATCAGGGCAATGCAGAAATGTGTCCACCATCCAATCTTTCTCACCCCATTTTCCCCTTCCTGCCTTTGTTCCCATGGCTTCCCTCTCCAAGTGCAGCTCACCTTTCGAGCTCAGTACACCACAAAACATCGTCCTTGCCATTCATGACTACAGGGAGAAGCTGGTTTTTCCCCTGTCTGATGGAGTTCGACTTGGTGGTTATTGTCTGTACTTTCTTTAACTGGAGGGGGAAAAACATTTCGGGGTGAGCACAGAAGGCTTCCAAGTGGGGTCAGGCTCAGAAGAATCCAGAGGGCAGAGGATGGAAGGCATGAGTTAGAGGGGACAGGGACAGGCATACACAGAGAGAGGACAAAGAGACTTACTTGAAGAGATTCTTTCTGCTTCCCACAAATGTCATATAAATTTTAGCCAAAAGTGACCATGAAGGATCACATGGGAGCCAAGACAGCAGTTACTGATCAAAAGGGTCATTAAGAGCAAAAACCACCCAGACTCAGAATGGCCAACCAGAGCTTGGGCAATAGGCCTTCGCTTTCCACAGACATGGAGGAGTAGGCACTCGGGGGCAGGCCTTCCTGTGCATCTCTGACTTCACAGCACCCACCACTGCTCCTTACTGCAGAGACCACCTGCAGCACAGCCTCTGGACCTCCAGCACTAACCACTGCAGAGCCCACCTGCATTTCCTTACTGAGATTATTCACCAAGAACATCTCCTACTCTGTACTGAAGAAGAGACAGAACAATTCTGTGGGGAGAGGAAAGAGGCCCAGCACCAGGAGTCTGTGAGGGAGTGAGCCGGAGCCACGTGGATAGAGCCAAGGTCAGTTTTCCAGAAGGTGCAGCATAGACCACTCAGCATCTTACCTTTGCTGTCCTACTGAACTCCAAGCAGTCCTGCAGCTCGAGCTTATCATTCTTTGAAGCTATCACGGGCCTGGGAACAGCCAAAACCCGTTACTCTCCAGCATCTGCCCTGAAGGTCTACACTAGAGACCTCACAAGTCAGGCGAGGAGAGAATGTAGCTTTTTAAATAAAATTTAATTTTTTTAAATGTGTATGAGTGTTCCCCTGTGTTTATAAGAGCACCACATGCAGACATAGGCCATGAAAGTTAAAAGAACTATAATCCTCTAGAATATTGGGCATTGGGAACAGAACCAAGAGCAACAAGGACTCTGAACTGCCTAGCCAGTTCCCCAGCTCTAGAATCTTGATTCTAAATGTACTTTGGTAATGATCATGTCATAAACATCAGATGAAAACCATCCTGGTGAGAGCATAAGGCTGTGCCAAAATGCCTAATGACAGCCCAGTACCCACACATATGTCTTGCTACTACTGAATGACATGCATTAAGGGGGAAACCAAGTCCTGTGCAAACCAGAAAGTCTTCTTTCACTGTTATATATAGACAGTACTATCACCTTGGTCTAGATCACCGTGGGCATCTTTACTATGAGACATAATGCCGTGGAATAATCCTCTTGTACATTGTAAAGATTTGTCACTTGAATTGGTTTAATAAAATGCTGATTGGCCAGTAGCCAGGCAGAAAGTATAGGTAGGAGAGGAAGGGCAGAGTCAGGAGTCGCCAGCCAGATGCAGAGGAAACAAGATGAGAATGATGTACTGAGAAAAGGTACCAAGCCACATGGCTAAACATAGATAAGAATTATGGGTTAATTTAGGTGCAAGAGCTAGTTGGTAATAAGCCTAAGATACTAGCCAAGCATTTGTAATTAATGAGTCTCTGTGTAGTAATTTGGGAAGCAGCTGCTGGGTATTTGGGAGTTGCTAGCTGGACAGAAAAACTCCATTTACACATACACTGCTAGAGATGGGAGCTCAGAAGGCTAGTAATTGTAAATGCCACCCTCCCATGAAAGACCTTTGGTGATTGCTCCTTCTATCTCTGACTCTGTGATTTACAAATGTGGATTCATATATCAAGAGCTGGGTGTCAAAGCAGAAACCTGTCCGCATCTGTACATAGAAGCAATGAACTACAACAGCCCCTATCAGAGGACCCGAATACCTCAGAGACGTTGCAATGGAGGCAGTTTAGTTAAGGAAATCACACCCAGCCCTGACAGCCTTCTAGCCACCCAATGAGGTATTCATGAGCCTAACACTGAGACCAAGAGAAAAGAGTCAGAGCAAGCCTGGATCCGTGCAGATTCAAGATCCACACAAACCTTCAACACAGGTAGTGGATTGTGGTCAAGTATAACCCCAGGGACCCAAGAGTGGATGATGAAGACCAACATAAAGCTTTCAGGTGTTCATAGCACACACAGGCTCATATAGGCACACACATAAGTATAATTAAAAAAAAAAAAAAAAGGATTGCATCAATCAATCAATCTCAGTTGACTGATGGATGATTCACCAGCAGGTATTAGCTAGTACAGTCTGTATCGGCCTAGATCTCAAATGCTCAGTGTATCATACCAGACTCCTCATTATCCAACATGTTGACTGCCATCTAACAAGTCTCCAGTGGTTGACATTCTCTTGGATAGAGAATAATCACCACCACTTCATTTACATCTTTCTGTCTTCTTCCTCTTTTCCTCCCACTAGACAAAAATGCATCTCATTTGTTAGCAATGTCCCATGATTTCAAATGCCAACATATAAGTATGCGGCATCGTGTTTAGACGAATTACTTACGTCTATACCTGCAGTTTCTTCCCAAGGTGTTCCTGACCTAAAAACACTAATCTTGAAGCTTGTCTCGGGAAACCCATGGGTCCCACAATCCAGAGTCCTTCCTTCAGCAACAGATTCTCATTTTTCACATGGCTGCATTCCTTCTGTTCTTCTGAATGGGCCCTCTTGCTGTCCACATCCACATTTGCCAAGCTACCCTCCCAGCCCTGAACATACCCACCACCCTCCTAAGCTTGTCTACTCCACAAGAACCATCAACAGAGTCTACCATTTAATAGACAACACAGCAGCTATGAAAGAGCTTGATGGCTGGGTAAGTTAGCACAGGGTATCCCAGGAATGAACATGGTATGGTAACCAATAGCTCAGCAAGCTCCAGTGATTAAGTGATTAATGATACTCCCCACCACACCCCCCACAAAAAAAAACCTGGTCCACCCTACTACAGGCTCCAACTCTAGCCACACTTGGCCAATATCCAAAGTTGTTTATCAGAGCTCATGGCAGGTCAGAGATGGTCAATACCACTGCATGTGGCATCTTCATTAGCACGGTCTTGAAAGCAAACATAGATAATCAGGCCTCTATAGAGCGAACTGCTTGTACATGAACTCCCTTGACTCAGCAACTTTTGGTTCATGATAAAGGGGTGGGAAATACTGAGAAAATTAGAGGGAGCCAGATTCTGTGCTATTTATAAAAATAAATTATTATATGTATGAAAGAATTATCTGCATATCACATCCATACCTGGCACCCTCAGAAGACAAGAGAGCCTCAGACTCCATGGAAAAGGATACTAAGACCAATAACTAATATATAGGATGCTATGAACTTATAAAGTTTCTATAGGGCACAGGATACCATCTTGTGGCAAATTGCAGCCTATATAATGGGAAAAGATCTTATCTTATTATGTATCTGATAAGAGGGTTAGTATCTAGAATAAAGAACTTAAAGATGGAAAACATAAGTAATGAATAATTCCTCAAAATATGAAATACAAATGGCTGAGACACAGTGAAATATTCAACATTCCTAGCCATTATGAAAGTGCAAATTATAGATGGACAGCAGTGGCACATGCCATTAATCCCAGCACTTGGGAGGCAGAGGCTGTGAATTCGAGGCCAGCCTGGCCTACAGAGCTAGTTACAGGACAGCCAGGAATACACAAAGAAACACTGTCTCAGGCTGGAGAGATGGCTCAGCAATTAAGAGCACTGGCTGCTCCTCCTGAGTTCAATTCCCTGCAACCACATGGTGACTCACAACCATTCATAATAAGATCTGGTGCCCTCTTCTAGCCTGCAGGCATACATGCAGACAGAACACAATAAACACAGTATACATAATAAATAAATAAATCTTTTAAAAAAAAAAAGAAAAGAAACATTGTCTCCAAAAGAATAAAAAGGAAGAAAAGGAGAAAGAAAAAGAAAAAAAAATCAAATGAAATTATACATGAGATTTCATCTTATATCAGTCAGAATGGACAAGACCAATAAAACAAATAACAGCTTGTGGGGGAAAGGATGCGGGCAGAGGGAAACACTTATTCATTCCTGGTGGGTATGCAAATTGGTTCAGGCATTATGTGCAGTGTGGCAGTTCGTCAGGAAATTGGAAATGGATCTGCCTCAAGATCCCGCTATAACCACTCTTGATGATATACCCAAAAGACTCTACACCCTAGTAAAGAGTCACTTGCTCAGCCATGTTCATTGCTGCCCTAGTCATGATGGCCAGAAGCTGGGAATAACCTAGAAGTCTGTCAGTTAATGAATGGATAGTGAAAATGTCATTCCTTTATACAACGGAATTATTCAGCTATTAAGAAAAATAAGATAATGAAATGTGAAGGTGAATGAATGGAACAAGGAAAAAAAAACATCCTGATTGAAATAACCCAGACCCCAAAGGTCAAATATTGTGTATTCTCCCTTATATGTGCATAGTAACTTTTAACCTTCAATGTGTGCTACAACACATCCAGAGGTTAGGTACACAGTAGGGACATGGGGGAATCCAAAGAAAAAGGAAATAGAACACAGTGCTATAGAGAGGTAAAGGGAAAGCTATACTAGATAGATTAAGTAGGGAATATGGGGAGGGGCAAAAGATTACATTTTTATGAATGGTTTGTCTGCATGTTACGCATACCAGGTGCATTCCTGGATCCCTCAGATGACAAGAGGGTATCAGACCATTTGTATTACAGATGGCTGTGAAGTACCCTGTGTCTGCAAGGGCAGCAAGTGAGCTTAACCACTGAACCATCACTTCTCCAGCCACCATGCTACCATTAATACCTCAGCTGAGCCCTGGGTTGGTCACCTAGGGCCTAGTCCAGGACCCACTTCAGCTGAGGGGCAGAAGGAATGGTGTCTTTGACACTCAAAATTTGCAATGGAAGACAGCACAGGAGGAAGAACGGGGAGGCTTCACAGTTCTGTCATCCTGAGGACCTTGAGAAACGCCCACCCGCCCTGCAGCTAGAGCAAGGCAGCTGCCCCAGGAGTCCTGCCCAGTGCTCCACTTATCCAGAGCATCCTAAAGCTCTAAAACTTTCTAGACAGTGGTTCTCACCTTACTAATGCTTCGACCCTTTAATACAGTTCCTCATGCAGTGGTGACACCAACCATGAAATTATTTAATTGCTACTTCATAAGTACAATTTTGCTACTGTTAGGAAACATATGCAGGATATCTGATATGCTAACCCTGTGAAAGAGTCATTGGACAGATCTGTGTTTTCCCCCTAGGGATTGCTGCCCACAGGTTGAGAACCATTGTACTAGAAAGTTGGAATATTGGGCTGGAGAGATGGCACAGAGGTTAAGAGCATGGCTGCTCTTCCAGGTCTTGAGTTCAATTCCCAGCAACTACATGGTGGCTCACAACCATCTGTAATAAGATCTGGTGCCCTCTTCTGGCCAGCAGGGATACCCGCAGGCAGAACACTGCATACATAATAAATAAATAAATATTTAAAAAAAAAAAAAAAAAAAAAGGGAAGAAGAAAGTCAGAATGTCAGTCAGACTTGTATAAAACTTGGCTGTCTGTGTGTTACCTGTCCCGCTCAGGGTTCTTACCTGTTCATCCCAGGTAGATTGCCCCAGAAGTATCGGGCCCTGTGAGCAGCAGAAACCTTGATGGCATCGATCATCACTGGGTTACACTGCAGGAAGAGAAGGGGAGCTGCTGGGGACAATGCAAGACTCAGCT
Organism: Peromyscus attwateri; assembly: GCA_902168425.1. Taxonomy (NCBI): domain Eukaryota; kingdom Metazoa; phylum Chordata; class Mammalia; order Rodentia; family Cricetidae; genus Peromyscus; species Peromyscus attwateri. The sequence goes on from CABHPP010147526.1 coordinate 19,860, forward strand.
GTCAGTCAGCCCAGGTCTGACCTGTCGGGTGACAAGGCTTTCCTAGCTAATCAAGAGGAAAGGAGACAGACCAGTTCCCACCCAGAGGCTGGCTGGAGAGAGCAATGCATGATGGTAGATAAAGAGATGAGATCAGACCTGCCCACATTGATTCATGTCCAAATTCTATTTGCAGAAGGTTGTGCAGGCAAAGAATGTACACCTAACCACAGGTTTAAGACAGCTCTATCCCTTAAGACTAGATAACTTATAAGCTAGCTGTGGTGGTGCACACCTGTAATCCCAGCTCTCTAGAGGCAGAGACAGGAAGATTAAGAGTTCAAGGAAAGCCAGGGCTACGTGAGACCATCTTCAAAAAGAAGAACAGAGCCAGCAGGATGGTTCAGCAGGCTTGGGTGCTTTTATGCTGATGACCAGAGTTTGATTTCCAGAAGCCACATTGTGGAGAGAATGGACTCCAAAGTAATCCTGTGACCTTCAAACATGCAGCATGGCAGGTGTGCCTGTGTGCACACATACAAAATAAAGCTTAAAAATGAAGGAAAACAAACCAAGAAATGGAAAGACAAAAGCCTATTAATGTCCCCACAGACCTTACAACAGCTATTACCAATACAAAGAGAAGATAGGATAAGTGCTGACTAACAAGGAAGGGGTTACCTAAATAGATTACCTACATTCAAAAAGCCTGCGGAATTGTTCGTCCTCTAATAAGGAAATGCACTGCTCAGCAACATTGAGCAGCCTTCTGTGTTAGTGGTGCCTTCCCTGCCTAGTTTCCCTGACAACGGACTCACCGCTAAGAATCGGGAGATGTCTTTCTTGTCGTTGACCTTCATGGCCACCACATTCTCAAACATCCAGAAGAATGGACGGTTGTCGCCCTCCTTGGGGCGTGTATAATTCAGCAAGTGGTAAAACTCAAAGAAGAGCCTCCCGGTGCCCTCTATATTGGTAAGAGCATTGGAAAAGGGAGTTCAATCAAGACCTTCATTCAACACAAGCCTCAACTTTCCCAAAACCAAGAGTTTTCCAAGGACACAGCAGTAAAGGAAAACCTGTACCTGTTGTGCCCTGGAATGACAAACAGAATGTGGCCTAAGCTATGAGCAATGCTGAACAAAACTACCAACAGTTCCTTTTCAGCCTATTCCACCTCAACTCACACTGCTGATAGTGGCCCTGCGGGGGTCACAAAACCACTCATTCTACTCACCATATAGGCCTTTCCTGGCTGGATTGACATTGGAGAGGTCATTGCAAGGGCTTCCACCAATGACCAAGTCAAATGGGCCCCACTCATCAATCTGAGGGAAAAACACAGGACTAGGATGAGCCTGAGGAAGAACAAACTAAAACCTTGGATTCTGGAGGAAACATTTAAAAAAAAAAAATAACAAAAAACAAAACAAAAAACACCAATTCTAAAATCATCCTTTCCCACACTAAATGTTTGATCCCAGACACCTCAATGCTCATGTTCTAACAGAACTACAGAATCTTGAATTATACCTCAAATTGCCCTATTTATACTTTTTTCTAACGTGTCCTCCGCTTTCACTACCTGCAGCCCTGGACCTGAGGGATGGGGACAGTGTGCCATGACATCAGAGAAAGCCCAGGGCATAGAAGGGGATAAGTAAGAGGACATGAACTCCAGGAAAAAGGTCACCCTCACATTTTTCTTTGTGATTTTCCTGACGTCATTCACATATTTGATTTGGCCTTCATGCTTAACAGTTCCCACAGCGATGGACTCTGAACAAACTTCGGAGGCGACGTACTTTTCCACTTTGATACCCAACTCTTTCAGCACCAAGTACCCTGTGAGGGATCAAATAGAAATGTGAGGACAAGGGGCCAAGTCCTGAAGCAGAATGAAGATCCATCCCCTCACTCCATCACTGTCACTTCAGAGTAGCTGTGTCGACTCCAGGGACCCTCACAGCATCGCCCACAGTGCATGGGACATCTCACAAAATGGAAAGGAACCAGGACTGAGGAAGGTAGCTGTTACCTAACTGACCACGAATGTGTTTATGCACACAGAAGGAAAAGTTTAAGAACCAAAGTTAAAATGCAAAGAGCTAAGAAGTATGTCCTGTTAAAAGGGGAGCAAGCACCCTGCATGAGCCACAGCTGACCTGAGAGTGCTGTGCATGCTGACTGATTCCTGCGTGCATACAAACGGGAAAAACTAGAAAGGAGCCCAGACTGAGGGGCTTGCCAGCTGTCACAGGGGAGACACCTTCAGCCCGCCTAGAAGCTTCTTTCATTGCCTCAGACTCACCTGTCGCAATTCCATCAAACAGGGACAGGACTCTAATGGGCCTCCTCCTGGCTGCGGGAATTGCTGGGTACAACTTGGGCGGCTCCTGCCAGATAAGCAAAGAGAGTGATGCCTCAGCGTGTCCATCCATCCTCCTGTGCCCAGATGCTTTGATGGGAACCGGGAAGAAAGCATTTGCCACAGGCTGGCCATTCTGTCCTTAGATAGGAGGGACAGCCACCTCCTACAGACACACAGAGCCAGATAAGGAGCTTGACCAGTAACTGCCAAGGCCTCTAAGAACAGAAGATCAACTCCTACAATGTGGGAGCAGCTGCTCTTGTCACCCACAGGCTCCAAACATTCCGTTTTGTTCCCTCCTCAGAAGGCACTAGAAAGAGAATTGTCGGCTAGAGGTGTTGACTAGCAAGGGCTCTCGGGCTCTGTGAGGTAGCAGAGATGGAATTTCGCTGCACATTCCCAGCTGGCCTTGACCTCACAAACATAGGCTACCCTTTAACTCATCACAAAGCTCATGGCTCAGCTTTCTGTGTTGTGATTCCAGCCTTTGTTACTATGCCTGTTACTATAATTTTCTTTGGCTGTATTGATACAGAATGTATCAATGTAGGTAGCCATGACTGGTCAGGAACTCACTATGTAGACCAGGCTATCATTGAACTCAGAGATATGTCTGTCTCTGTCTCCTACATTCTGAGATTAAAGGCGTAACTCTTGCTTTTACAGATGCACAGGATTCAGATTCTCGGGGACTGTAATTGCATGGGAGTGCACAGAGCCTATGGCTTACAAATTCTTCGAGATCAGGATCAGTAGTGAAGAAGTCTTGCAGGCGCATGTTCCAGTCCTTCCTGCGCCTGAGGACCCCATGGCAGCGCTGTGGGAGGCACATATAGCAGCTCCAGGGTTCCTTCAGCTTGGCATCCTCAGCTGTCCCTGTACCCACCAGCACCTCTAGACACTCCACACAGAAGCACCTGTACCAGAGTATCCAGAGAGAATGGGCATCAAGGTTACCAGACATTTGTCATGCAGGCCCAGTTAGATCTCCTGCCTGATGCTCAGCCTCCGGCCTCCATGTGTGTTGAGATATAGGATAACAAGCCTCCCCTCCTTTTTCTTTGGTTTTTCAAGACAAGGTTTCTGTGTAATTTTGTTGCCTGTCCTAGAGCTCACTCTGTAGACCAGGCTGGCCTTGCTCTACCTCCCGAGTGCTGGGATTAAAGGCTTGTGCCATCGCCACCCGGCTAACAAACCCCTTCTTGAATATGGATCCTTCACACTCCCTTTCAACAGAAACCTCACAGGGCTGACCTCACAGGCACACTGACCTGAGTCCAGCACTATGTATCAATGCAGTTCATGCCCATGAGCACCAGATTCCAGAGACTATCCACTGGGTGCTCATTTTCTGTTTGGTTTTAGCCGCCTACAGACTGCAGGAACTGTGAGGTACACCGGGGATCTGAGGCCCTCTTGCCCGGCCCCCCAGAACGACACTCACCTGCAGCAGCTCGTGTTGCTGCACAGAAGCAGCTCACGGCCCTCGCAGCACACGGTGCAGTAGGACTGATAGCCGTCCTCATCATACATGTAGAAGAGCTCCAGGAAGCGGTCCTGACCACCAGAGAGAAGCACGTGAGACCACAGACCTGACCTCAGCCAGGCCTGGCTAGCAAGCTGGCTGGGGCCCTAGCTGGTGGCCTGGCATGCTCTTCCGCGACAGTACACGTGATTGGAGAGCCTTCTCTGCTGCAGCACCTGTCCCCCAAACAGGAAGTGGGGGGCGGGGGGAAATGTGCCCTGGGAAGCTGTTCACTAGTGCCTGGAGCAGGAACTGGGCTGGGGGCCTGGACGGGGAAGGGTGTGACAGGAGGAAGGGGCAGGAAGACTCACCCGGCAACTGTGACAGAGCCCACCCTCAAAGAGGGGGTGGAAGGACACAGGGTTCTTCCTGCCGCAGGACAAACAGCGGTCTAAGAGAAAGACAGGTGTCAGAGTTATGGAAATCAAGGGCCTACCATCTGCCGATGAAGCCTTACACAGGACAGCTCTGAACCCCTGCCTAAGCCAGTACTGTGTCAAGTTACACATCAGAACAGGGTTTGCAAGGAAGAAGAACAGGAAATACTGTGAAGGAAAGAAATGAAACTGACTGCCCTGAATACTTCTCGTTTCCCTAGCACGGAGACATCAAATACAGGCACTAATGGTGACCGCAATCAGCTTTACAGATGAGACAAACCCTACCCATGAGGTAGCACTGATGTGTCTTCAGACTCCCAGGTGTCTCCTCTACCTTGAAACAATCAGCATGTTTCAACTAATTGGATGCAACACCAGTTCTGAATCCATTTGTTATTCATGCAACCTTTATACCGCAGCACATGGAAGGAGATGTAGGGGGTACTCCTGGGCAGCCTGGTCTACATAAGCCCTGGCTGTCCTGGAACTCGCTATGTAGAGAGATAGGTCGGTAGGTAGGCAGGTAGGTAGATAAGAGTTAAAACGTATATATTAATAGTGGTGACCAAGACTGTTTGACTGGGAGGTGGGCACATATATTGTCAGAGCCTGTTTTATACACCAGCTTTCGCAGGATGAAACAGATGCAATGCTTTGCCTCTTTCACTAATGATTTTTGCAGTATTTCTGTATACATGTGAGTGCACAGTTGCACATATACAAACTGCGGAAATGATAGTTTCATTTTGGGTTTCTCATACCGTTTTTGCTTGGTTTTCTGCTCAGTGTGTGTGTGTGTTTGTCTGTGTGTGTTTGTCTGTGTGTGTCTGTGTGTGTCTGTGTGTGTGTGTATTCACACCGCATGCTTGAATGAAGACATTCCCATGACACACGTCAAGAGAACACCATGAACCTTCTCCTCTACCTCATGGGGCACAACGTCTATCACTGCTGTGCCTGGACACTACTCTTCCATGGATTCTCTTGTATTGACCTGATGTCTGTCTCCCTGCAGAAGCCCCAGGACTGTAGAAGCTGGCTTAGTTATTGCTGTTGTGGGAAAAGAATCTCAGGTCCTCACACTTATACGGGAAGCATGTTACCCTGCACGGTGTTAATGAAACCTTGCTGTCTCAACAGGCCCATGCTACGGGAACAAACCAAACTTTTAAGAAAGTATTTCCTGTAGCATTCACTCAGTCTATGTGCTCACATACATAGGTCAAGAGGACGGGCGGCAACTCTTCTCGACCAGGGATTGTAGACAGTCAGTCTTACTACTAAGACTTGTCATGCCCGCTCGGCTTTTTCTCCCATGGTTTCTACAGGAATGCAGCACAGGTATTGTTTCAGCCACAAGCACTATACTGACAAACATTTCCCAGGTCCAGGGACATAGTTTCTCACCCAATACCAAGTAACTGTCACTAAGGACTAAGAGGAATGAAGTTGCAAAGGCAAATAAAGAGTTTCTAGAAAATTCAAAATGCCACTGTTGATTCTGAGCCAAAACAAATGCCAGGAAAAGCTGTTACCAGGACAACAGCAAAGTAGTTCATGGAAAGCTCAAGGTACCAATGTTTGCCAAAATGCCAGAGCTCCCACTGTTCCCTTCTGTGATCTCGCTGTTCAGTAACCTCAGGGACAAAATCAGATTACCTGGCCTAATGAATTTAGGAACTAATACACAGGGAGCAGGAATAGGTCCTGACCTAGGACAATGCACAGGGCTCTGGATTAAACCCATGCAGATGGTCAAAGCCAGGCTAAGGCAGGTGCCTGGGGGCACCCCTGAAGGGAGGGCCAGGAGATGACAGTACCTTCCAGATTGCCCTTGTTGTTGGTGACGTCAGAAGCCATCCGTTCTGTTGAGGAGAGAGGGACAGGTATGAGGAGGTGGGGAAGTCTCTCCTTTCCCACGCAGCCGTGCACCTCTGTACCCCACAGAGCAGTAGTCCTGAGGACCTGCTGCTCCTGGTCCTGCACCATGCATGGCCAGACCTTTCAGCACCCAAATCACCTCGGCTCTCGTCATCCTCCCCTCGGTCTTTCCCTCCATAGCTGTTTGTCTTGAGGCGCTTGGGTGTGGGACAGTACTCAGAAACCGCAGAGTCGTTGGTTGTGCGTCTTCGACCTTTGTTCTCTGGAAGGGAAGCAGACAGATGTGACTGAAGGTCTGAGAGACAAGGCAGGCCTAGGACAAGACCACGCTTTGTCTGGGATCCAGCTGCATCTAGAGCAGAGGACAGTGATGGGTGTAGAGAACCCCAGAGGGGAACCCAGAGCAGAAGCCAATTCAAAGCTCCTCTCACCCGGGAAGCAGGACAGACTCGTGTTCATGGGGTTTACACATCTGAATGTGTAAGAGAATCCATCCTTCTAGAGCCAGCCCAGAACAGCTGGACCACAGCTGGAACTCTGAGGTTCCAACAGTGACACCAAGGACAATGCCCAGTGGGAGCATAGAGCTGAGTGTTTTGTTGTTTTTTTCAAAACAGGGTTTCTCTGTGTAGCCCTGGCTGTCCTGGAACTTACTCTGTAGACCAGGCTGGCCTTGAAATCAGAGAGATCCACCTGCCTCTGCCTCCCGAATGCTGGCATTAAAGGTGTCCACCATCAACTGCCTCTACTGAGTATTTGAAATGTCAGGAGGGACAAGATTTCACACTGAGGGTCAAGTCCAAATTGTCAAGTAATGCTACTGATTTGGTTAATTTGGATTGACTTGCACCCTGGAATCTTCTTAGCCAATTTAGGAGATTAGTGTCAATTACTAATTAGGTGGTATCTATTAACAAATATATAATTTAAGACATCCCTAAAAAACTGAAATATTTGAATTTTATAATAAGTAATAATTTAAAAGTAGATTAAATGTATAACTATTAATTTCAGTTGTTCCATTACTAGAACAGTATTGATGTTTTGTATTGCTGAGTGACAGTACATGCCTTTAGTGACAGCCTTCAGACAGCAGACAGGAAATTCAGGACCACCCAAATCTACACAGAAGATTCTAGAACAGTGAGGGCTATAGTAAGACCCTGCTGAAAAAATTTTATTGTGGCTCACATCCTAGTGTTTTTATATTGACTCATAATACAAAGGATTAAATTTGACTCCTCCAACTAAGGAAATAATTTTTCACGCTGGGACAGGGTTTTTCTGTGTAGCCCTGGCTGTCCTTGAACTAGCTGTGTAGACCAGGTTGGCCTCAAACTCAGAGATCCACGTGCTTCTGACTCCTGAATGCTGGGATTAAAGGCATGCGCTGCTATGGCTTAGCCAGGAAATGAAATTTTAAACCCATCAAAATCCATAAGGAAAGCATGTGTAATGACACACTCCTATAACCAAATCCAGCCTGGGGTATATGGTGAGGCCAGAAACAAAAACATGGCCAGCGAGATGGCTCTGTGGGTAAATGTGTCTGCAGCTAAGTCTAGCAATCTGGTATGATAACCAGTCACCCAAGCGTTAGAGACTATACTCTTCAACACTGTCCTCTGATCTTCACACATAAACATCTCCAAACATAAACACAAAAACAAAGATAAATATTTAAAACACACCAAAATTCCAAGAGCTTTTGATGACAAAGTGACCATTGCCAGTGCTTATATGTCATTAATTTTTAGAAACAAGAGAGAAGGCGATAATCCCAAGAGTGTAGAAGGTTGGATGTGCACCCATGGTTAGCCCGAGGGTAAGTGGGGGGGGGGGGGGAGTGAGGGTGAGGGAGTCTCATCAGCTTAGGAGACTTGATTCTTCTCCAGTGAGCACCGTAGATGCCAAGAAATCGCAGGACAGAGCAAAGAAAACAGAACCTTCAAAGATGGCAAGAGAATACCGTGTCTCCTGGGTTCTAAGTTCCTACTGCCTGCACGACGCACCTTCGACTTATTAACCACTTTTGCAGGAAAACAAAACAAAAACATTGTATTAGATATAGGGGCTGTTCGGGTCCATCCTTCCCTTCATTATGTTGAATCATGAGTATATTCAGGGAGATAAGAAACCTGTCAAAATGACAGGTAGCCAAATTTATTTTTTTCTTATTTTAAAGAAAAAATGGCCACAAAGGTAAAGGATGAATCTGGACTTGTGGAAAAGATTAATTGCACACAGGAAGCCTGACAAGGCAGGTAATAGCGGCCCTCGAGTTTTCAGAGGCTTTTAAGAGCCCTGGGGTCCACAGGGCACAAGTAGGCCTTGCTGGAGTTGGCCCAGTGAGAGTGCTGGGGCTGCCGGTGTGGCTGCGGGCTATACCATCAGCAGTGGTATATAGTCATTCCTACCTGGTTGCTTGTTGTTGGGTTTGAGGCCCTCGATGCCAGTGGGCTTGAAGCCCCCATGGGCCCACTCCAGCATGGGCTTCAGCTGGTCCTCCAGTGAGTCGCCTGGGCTGCTGGGGAAGGTCTTGCCAGCTCGCACCCTGGCTCTCTGCCAAGACACAAATAAAGGCAAAGTCTGTCCATGAATGGGAGCAGGCGAATGATGTATGTACCAGGGTGATCCCAGGGATTCCTCCTGCTGAGGCCTGTATTCCCCAAACACTGGTGTCTTTCAGAGCTGGACAGCTGTCCTTGGGCTATGTTATGTGACAGGGGTCTGCTTGAGGGTCAGGTTAGGAAACAATAGAAAGGGGGGGAAGGGTGGCAGATATCTTTCCCTATAGGCACCAGACACGTTCAGATCCCTAAAAGAGATATTAAGATGAGCTATTAAGATGTAGAAGCAAGCCTCAGGCTGTTCCATCCCCATCTCCAATAGCTTGTCTGGGAAGACTTCCTTTGGATTAAGACTTCTGGAGGGATGTAGCCCAACATCCATTGTTTCAAGGGCCAGAAGAATCTGTACATATTATTTAGGCACTTCCTACATGGCACAAAGGTTGGTAGAGCTACAGGGAGGGAGTGGACGAGCCTAATGATTCTGAGGAATAAACAAATGTCTACAAACTACATTAAGAGAAAACTAGCTACTACCTCCTCTGTGCTTTGAAATCCTGTTCATAGGTTGGTAAAAGGCCCTTTTTAGTAGTATGACTATGTGACCACCCAAGCCAGGCGTCATCCTGTCATACCTAGTTCATCAGTATTAGCAACTTACTAGTGACCCCCTTGGAACCAATTTAACCCAGTCGAGGTCAGAACCCATCTTTTCCCCATTCACTTTCTTGGTGCCTCTACCTCCAAGCCAGTCTTGAAGGACACCTTCTACCCACTTTCCCTCAGCAGGTTTCTTGGTCCCTGCCTATAGGGCGACACCGAGTTAACACCCACACCCCTGTTACCTCCAGAGTGTGGTACATGGCCTTCCTGTAAGAAACCAGCTTATTGAAGGTGGCCAGGTTAAAGTGCTGGCTGAACAGCCCCAGAGCCATGAGTTTGTCAGCTGAGACCTAGGAGAGAAAAATGTAACTATGATCGACCTCCACCTGAGCTCAATGTGCACTGGTTCATCCAGAGCCCAATCTAGTGACAACTTATAGGTGCCAGTACTGAAAAATAAAGGGCAAAGGAGAACTGGCACACAGAGCAGATTGGCATTGAGAAACTCCAGATGTGGGTAAGAAGGATAACTGGATACCTTCCTGAGTGATAACGTTGACTCCCAATCAGTAAGTTCCCTCCCACCTTGCACAGGTTGAAAATATGCTTGAGTTCTTAATACTCACAATGACTGTATAACTTAGGTTTTGATCATTAAAGGCAAACTGCCTTATGCCAATGCAGAAATGAATTGTGGGTGGGATTCCTAGTGAGTGCAAAGATAAAATGAGGTGACTCAGGCTGCTTATCACAACTGTAGATAGGGGATGTCCAGGATGCAATGCTTGCTTTCACGCTCAGCCCCATCTTATGCTCACAGCCTCAACTCTGTAGTGTGGCCACCATGGGTGACAAGGAAGTGCCAGCTGCTCTAGCCAACATGCATAAGAAAGAACCCAGCGGGGACTACGTTACAGGCTCTGGGCAGGTCTTGGCCTTCCTATAATCCTACCATCGCCATACCACCCCTTATTGCCATCTGACCCTGTCTAGAAATGAGTACATTATGTCCCACTGGATCAAAGTAATCAAACTACACTATCCTTGTAGTTTTATGCTTTAAAGACCAGCATAGAACCGAGTGATGGTGGCACATGCCTTTAATCCCAGCACTTGGGAGGCAGAGGCAGGCGGTTCTCTGTGAGTTTAAGGCCAGTCTGGTCTACAGAGCTAGTCCAGGACAGCTAGGGCTGTTACACAGAGAAGCCCTGTCTCAAGGAAAAAAAAAGACAGACCAGCAGAGGCCCAAGTCACAAGTCCTACTGCTCCCTCTGCTGTTGAAACAGGACAACTGCATGTAATCTCTCAGCTCAGATTTCATTATTCTTACCCAGGGAAATGTAGGATACATAGAAACCCAATTTGTAGGAAAGAAAACTTGAATTGAACCAAAGTCCTAAGTGCCACTTCAGTCTTACCTGCTTGCTGTATCTCAGGAACTCCTTCCTGTCTATGGCTGGGCATTGGCCTAACACTGACATTTCTAAGGAAACCCCAGGAAATCCATTCTGCATCACTCAAAATAAAATCTTTGCAGAGCACTAGACAATGTTAAGGGGTTAAGAGCACAGCGGTCATCCTCTAAAGGACTTGGGTTAGATTCCTAGCACCCATGGTAGCTCAGGACTGAAGTCCTTCCTCTGGCCTCCCATGGTGTACAGAAATACATGTAGGGAAACACCCATACTGGTAAAAAAAAATTTTTAAAGCAGTTCTTGGAAAATATGTTTAGCATTTAAGAGTCACAAGTGGGCTGATGAGATGGAAGAACCTGTCTTGCACATGTGAGGTACATGGGTTGGATCCACAGCACTTCAAAGACACAAAAATTTAGGCCCAGAAGACTCATTAGAAAGGAAGACTCATTTTAAGTTGCTAATATTAGAAGTTCATACTGTCTTTTTTTGTTTTTAATGAGACAGGGTTTCTTTATGCAGCTTTTCTGTGTAGACAAGGTTTAAGGTGTTTCACAATACCTGGGGTGTGTGTGTGTGTGTGTGTGTGTGTGTGTGTGTGTGTGTGTGTGTAGCTACCCACAGAAGCCACAGTAGGGCATTAGAAACCTGGCTCGGGAGTGTGGGCAGCCAGATGTAAGTGAGTTACCTTTCTAAATACTTTTTTTAAATGCTACACCATCTTCCAGTAGACTAGTCACAGGTGTGGCCTCAGGCAGCAGACCAGGCAGATCTGAGTTCAAAGCCAGACTATTGTACATACTGAATTATAGGCCAGAGAGTTACACTGAGACCCTTTCACTAAGAAAAAGCAGCTTATCTCTGACCCACAAGAAGGTGTTTAAGACAAGTAACCCAAGAAGCATTTTTCTTTACTCTGGTCCCAGTGCCAAACTTAATGCATCCATGTACAGAAAGTTCACCTCAGAGCCACCCCCAAGAGAAGCAGGGCCTCAGGTATAAAGAACCCACCTTGCCATGGCCTCACCTCAGAAAACTTGCCGTCACCAAACCACTGTACCCATCGCATGCCGGGCATGGCCTGGCGCTTGGAGGTGGCTTTCCAGGATACCACCATGGCAGGCCACCAGGAGAAGCCCTTGATTTTTCCCCACACGAGGTCACCTATTCCAAACTCCTTATCATCCTGGAAGAAGAACCAACAGAAGAAATTGCAGTAACCAAGGCAGGTGAAACCAGAGAAACCTCCCTGACCAAGGGCAAGAAAAAAAATGTTGGCCATAAAATGTGATACATGAGTTTGAGAAATAGCTCAGTGGTACATACAAAAAGATGTCTAGGAAAAATAAGTTAGTTTTTATATACTCCCAGCATTCAGCAGAACAAGGATTTGGAGGTCATCCTTGGCTACACAAAACCATTTTTTTTTTTTTAAGACAATGTCTCACTATATAGCCCTAGCATGGAACTTCTGTAGATCAGGCTTGCCACCGCCTCATGGGTTTTATGATTAAATGTGTGTGCTATAAAACCATCTTTTAACAAACAAATAAAATACCAGGTGGTCCTGGCCCACGCCTTTAATCCCAGCACTTGAGAGGCAGAAGCAGGAGAATCTCTGTGAGTTCGAGGCCATCCTGATATAAAAAGTGAGTTCCAGGACAGCCAGGGCTGTTAAAAAAAAAGGGGGGGGGGCGCCATTTGTTTACTCAATAATTTTTACAGTTTTCTTTCCCCGTAGTTTGCATGTTGTGCAAACCTGAGCCCAAATCCCTCCTCAGTGGTACCTGATACTCCGTGCTGTCTCCATCTTTGCTATCTGCATCCAGCTGTGTAGCATCCATGCTCTCCTGCTGGCTGTCCCGGCTCAGGTCAATCGATGGGGTACTGCTGCTCTGAGGTGTCACTTCTTCTATGAGGTCAATGCTGGGGTAAGGGCTGGCAGGGGATGACCATGGTGTGCTTGCTGAAGACGATGCTCGACGTCTCCGAGACTATCGATGGAAGGACAAGACTGAGACCCAGTGAAGCAATGCAGAAGGAGGTACACAAACAGTATCCCCAACAAGTTCCCAGAGAATCCACAAGAATGAGCAAACAAACCAGTACCCCAGAAGCCAGGGTTTACAGGGACAGGAACTGGCAGTCATTGGACCCCAAGGCGGAGAGAAGATAGAACAAACAGTGTATGTGCAAGGACAGGTTACGAGCAGAGGCTCTGGAGCTGAGCGCAGAGAGGGCGGGGTCTCTGGGGAACTGGCTCCTGTGCATCTGGAAACAGAAGTAGGATGTTCTGGACCTGCTGGGGGTTGCCTCAAGACAGCAGGGAAAGACACAAGAGACATGCAGAGCAGACACCAGTGGCTTTCAGCTCAGCTCCAAGGGGGCCAGAGACCTAAGCAATTGGGAACTCCTGCCTCCTCGAAGTGGTTCCAAGTACGATGAGTCAGAAAAGAAAGTAAGAAGAAGCCAGACCCTGGAAGGCAGGTGCGAGTGAAGAAAGCAGAGGTGTGATATACACACAACAGGCAGTTCTGTGCAAGTGAGTGAACAGGCAGATCTTGCAATCAGAGACAGGACCAACCCTGGTAGCTGGGAACTCCACGGGGTACTCCTGCACATGGTGGCGGCCCTGGCGGCCTCGGGTGATTCTAGGGGAGGCTCTTTGCCTCTCCAGGCTGGAGGTACTGTTGCTATTTCGGGTTCGCACCTGAAAGTAAGAAAGGATAAACACTGGGCCGTAGGTGACTGGATGCAGGGGGTCCAATAAGGGCTCCCAAAGGGATTGGGCCTTAAGGAAGCCTCAGGCTGACCTGCTGAAGTGAAGAAGACAATTGGATATAAACAGGGATCCCTTTAACAAGGATATCTTTGAAGGAAACAATCACGCTGTCCCATGTCACAACACAGATTTGACTACCCAAATTGGCAGCAGCAAATAGTGATTAAGCAATTTTTTACCTTAAACCAGTGGCTCTCAACCTTCCTAATACTGTGACCCTTTAATACTGTTTCTCATGCTGTGGTGATCCCCAATCATAAAAACATTTCATTGCAACAGTTATAAATTGTAACCTAAATATCTGATATGCAGAATATCTGATATACGAGCCCTGTGAAAGGGTTGTTCAGCCCCCAAATGGGTCACAACCCACCTTAAGTCCAGGGTTAGTCCAAAAAGCTCAAGCCTAAATACTGGCTTACTTAGAAAAGCCCTGGATGGGGCAGTTCAGAAAAGCTCAGCTTTCTCAAAATGGTGTGAAGCTGCCTGTTGCCGCCACTTATTCAAATTCTCGACAACAGTTGATGGTTAGTCACATGTGGCATTGCCTGCCTGTAATCCCAGCATTAAAGAGACTGAGGTAGGAAAGCCTGAGACCCATATTCAGTCAAAAAACAGCATTGAAGTAACTGGAATCTTCTCCTATGTGTAAAATGAGGAGAGTACAAATTCATAGAAGGTGATATTATTACAGTAGCTGCCATGCGCTGAACTGACCCACTATGACTTTCCATTGCAATAACTCTTTGTTTTTTGTTCTGACTGACATGTTTGTTTTGTATGAGATAGCACATCATTGACCTCTGGTCAAGGGTGGATTAGAATTCACCCATTCAATGTTTTCTTGAGCCAGGGCATACAGTAATGGAAGAAAATGACTCACATAAGGCCACAGGCAACTCAGTCATCCACCCAGAAAACTACATATCCATCCACGGTCGTCACAAATGAACGTGTTATCTCTCACAGGAAAGAAATGGCATATTGAATAAATAAAATACCAGCAATGACTGAGGTTAGCAGATGTTTTCCAAAGTTGAAATCATTTGAGAATTGTGAATATAGCTAAACTGACAGAATGCTTATTTCATATAAGCTCTGGGTTTAAGCTGCAGCCCACACATAACCAGGTATGATGGTGCATGCCTGCAACGCATCACTCATGAGAGGTAGCTCAGAGGACTACGATTATGGTCAACCATGTCCTGTGAGACTGATCCTGCCTCCAGCTCCCAGGCTCTAGTGCTACAGGAACTCCACACACCCGGGCTACAGCTCATTCCCTGGCATCAGCAGGGATCTGCACTTAAAACTGATCACATAGTGAGGGCGAAAATATAGCCTGTTGTTGCACTGGTGACATTAATTCAGTCCCCTGGAGTTTTAGCAGGAAAAGCAATGATTGTGAAGCCCTCCTCAAAGGAATCGTAATCAGAAAATGTTGATGATAACCAAAAACTTAAGTGGTTTTGTTCATTAAGCTCTCGGTGCCGTGTTCGGTGTGTCAAACGGCCATGGCTCATCTGCTCTTCACTCTTATCAAATGTCATTTTTACCTTGAGGTTCCAGTTATGAGCTGAATTATCCTGTTGTGGCTGAGGGATATCAAAACTTAACAAAGGAGCTCAGTGGATTAGGGGACTTGCCGAAGCCTGCCAACCCTTGAGTTTGGTCCCTGTAATCTACATGCTGGAAGGTGATAACCTACTCTCATAAGTTGTCCGTTGACCTACATACATCCACCACACAAAATGTGTCCAAAATTTTTTCTGATTAAATAACTGTCTAATCCTTATTTTCTATACAGGCCCAGGAACGGTGGCAGGTGCCTGGGCTCAGCAGGTGGGACTTACAGCTGGACTTTCAGAGGGTGACCTGGTCTCCTTGGTCTCACGAGTGAGCTTTGGCATTACAATGTCAGAGCCTTCCCCATCCTCTGCCTCACCATCAACATCTCCATCTCCTGTTGGGTCCTGTGGTAAGGAAAAAGGATGAACTAAGGGATTCAATGGTACAGAAGCATCATTAAATTGACATTACCCTAGGAGTCCCCAAAATACATCCTATAATCACCTGGTTTTTCTTCAGTGAAATTTCACACCTTCTAATCATATGTTCACAAATTCAAATTGGGTTGAATCCCAGGCCACCAGCAAGTTATGGAAATGTAGAATGCTGTCTGCCTGGCATCCTCAACTTATTCACAGCACATGTGAGAAGACATGGGACATCCTGGCTTACAGTGACATCCAGGCCAGCCACACACTGTCTCAAACGAACCATAACACACCATGGCCAAGATGAGCCCATTCCAGAAACGAGTGAGTTTTGTTCTGTTAGTACACTGATGACAGTCATCATTTCAAACACACAGGAAGGTTTGAGTAAAAGACTTTCCCATGTAATAAAGAATTTCATTTGTCTTGTTTCTCATGCAATCAAAACTAAAAGAAAGGCGCAAGCCATGTGAAGGGAAGAGATGGTACCTGAGTGTAAGACAGTAGGCTGGAGACCTCCCTCTTTGACAGCCGTGAGCTGGATCTGCGGCCTGCGAGGAAGAGTCAGGAATCCATATTTGGAAAGTAGGACAGTGGTCACCAACCTGGAGAGTGTACTTGCTACAATTCATCCTCAAGCATCTGTCTTGGGCCAACTCCAAACCAGTCATTTTAGGAAGCCAGTGTCCCTCATGATCTCTCCATGAAGACACAGGGCAAAGGGACACACACATACACACACACACACACACACACACACACACACACACACACACACACACGGCCTGGTTTATGCCTTCCTCTTCACAAGCTAGCCCATCCCTTCACAGCCCATTCCATGAAACTGGTTGACACTGGCTACATACATTTCAAATGTTCCCATGTGGCCAAGTAGCTCTTGGGTTGAACAGGAAAATAGGCCACTTTTATCCATTTCAGAAAGTCCTAATGGACATTGTAGATGTCAGGGACAATACAGGTCTCCAAACCAGTGGGGAAGGACTTTCAGGGAGTCTGTGAACTTCTAAGAGTAAGAGGCAAGTGGGCAGCATCTCCTGATCATCATGAAGCCCACATCACCAGAAGAGAAGCAATGAGCTGTCTCCCCTGAGACCAGTCGTGATGCTGCTGTGTGGGAGCTTTGACACCCACCTCGGCTCTCTGGTGTGCTGACTGCCTCTGTGCAGATTGCCTCCAAGACTGGGGGTGAGGGAGCATCCTTAGTGTCTGAGGACTGGTCACTGCAGTTCCCGTTGACAATGACACATTTCTCACAGCCACTGGCACCCTCTTCCTCATTCAGATGTCTGCTGTCTCCCTTCATTGTTTCCTGTGGAAGAGATCAGGAGAAATGGGGGCATGAGGGGCTGCATATTCTGTTTCACACGATGGTTCTCTATTCCCAGCCCAAGAGACCCCATGACCCACTCTGAGGATGACATCCTACCCATGTTCCCTTCAGACTTCTCCCAATTGCCTGTCTGCTCACCAAATTTGGAGGCTCAGGACTTGGTTCCACGTGGCTGGCTAGGTGGATTCAAAGCCCCTAATGCCAAGCCCCAGGACAGAGGAAGAGGATGGTGCTAAGGCTGGGGTCTGAGGCTAGGGCTGCTCTGCAATTGGCCCACGCTTCTAACAGTTCCATGTAGGGCATGCTTGCCTGGACCTGCTTGAGCAGCCTAGGTTCCCATCTGTTCCGGGCCCTTTCTCCCTGCTCAGCTTCTGCAGAGCCTCAAGAAGCCAGTGCACTCTTTTCCCTCATGACCCCTTTGTTTGCTCTGTCTCCAGGTCTCCTTCCCTCTGACCCTCCTCTCAGACAGGCTTCTCTCCTCTCCATGGCAGCATAAGCCCCACTCCGGCCCATCCTCTGGGGCCCATTGGTCAGTTGGCCTGTCACTCCCTCCCTCCCTCATCAGCTGGGGGTGAATCCCAAGTTCTGAAGGGAAGGAAGGATACAGGGAAAGCGGTGACAAAGGGCTGTGGCAGTCATCAGGAGTGACAGCGTGACCTGCTGTGGCCTCACTCCACCTCCAGGACTTGGTCTTCCCATTGCTGTCTCTCTAGTAAGCCAGCCGAGACAGTGAGCCAGGTCCTCACTGACGGGTCCGTAGGCTTGTGTGACCTCTGCCCTGGCTCACACAACACTGTGGGTACCAGTTAGGAATATGTACATGTAAGAACCTGTACCTGTCCTGGAAACCTGTACAAGTCTTTGATCCCTACACTCAGGAGAGGAGAGGCAGATGGATCTTCAGGCCACACAAGGCTACAGTGTAAGACCTGGTCTCAAAAAAAAAAAAAGCAGAGACTGTAGCTTTCTAACAGACAGCTGTGAGCCCATTCTGGAATAGAGCAGTGGTGCACCAGGAAAGAGACGGAAGTTTCCACACAATGCAGCGTGCTCCGACAGCAGAAACACCGGGGAACCTGAGGAAGGGTTGAGGGCAGCCTGGGACACAGGGAGGTGCTGCCTCAAGAGACGAAGGATGCCGAGGATGTATTTCAGTCCTAGTACAGTGCTTGCCCAGCACTTCAGGAAGCAGAGTTAGAAGACTGTCACTGCAAAACATCGTGAATGTCAAATAGTGACCCTGGCTCTAAACTGTGAAAAGGAAAGAGTAGACTAGAGAAATCAGGTACAAGTGAGATAAATGGCTGTCAGTGGCAGTGCTTGCCATGAAGACTTGGAACCTGATTTCCACGCCCAAACTCACATGATGGAGCAACGCCTGCATTTTCTTGACAAATGCAAGCTCCTGTGTACACACGAGTGCTGTGGGAATGTTCTGTATGGCAAATGTGTTGCTAATAAAGCACTGATTGGCCAGTGGCTAGGCAGGAAGTAGGCGGGACTAACAGAGAGAATTAAAAGAGCAGGAAGGCAGAAGGAGACGGCCTGCCAGCCAGCCACCGCCAGAACAAGCAGCATGTGAAGATGCCGGTAAGCCACGAGCCACGTGGCAAGGTACAGATTTATAGAAATGGATTAATTTAAGATATAAGGACAGTTAGCAAGAAGCCTGCCACGGCCATACAGTTTATAAGCAATATAAGTCTCTGTGTTTCCTTGGTTGGGTCTGAGCGGCTGTGGGACTGGCAGGTGAGAGAGATTTGTCCTGACTGTGGGCCAGGCAGGAAAACTCTAGCCACACACGAGTAGATAAAAAATTAAATTGTAGGCCAGGTGTGGTGGCGCATGCCTGTAATCTCAGGACAGGAGACAGAGGCAGGCGGATCTCTGAGTTCAAGACCAGCCTGGTCTGCAAAGCGAGTTCTAGGACAGCCAGAGCTGTTACATCACTGAAAAACCCTGTCTCAAAAAACCAAAACCAAAACAAATAAATAAATAAATTTTTAAAATTAAATGGGGAAAAAAAAAAAATCACACCAAGGGAGGAAATACAGCTAGGTTAACAGAATATTTGTACAGCCAAACCCTTAGGGAATTTTTCCTACCATGAGAAAATTAAAGCTATCCATGGCTATTCACATCTGTAATCCAAGAACTTGGTATGCTAAGGAACAATAGCTTCATGAGTTAAAATCGAAGCTGGGCATTGGTGGCACACACGTTTAATCCCAACACTTGGGAAGCAGAGGCAGTTCAAGGCCAGCCTGCTCTACAGAGCAAGTTCCAGGACAGCCAGGGCTACAGGGGAAAACCCTGCCTTCAAAAGACAAAAAACAAAACAAAAAAAAAAAAGTCAGCCTGGGCCATAGTAAAATCTACTTGAAAACTATAATCCCAGCACTGAGAAGGCAGAAGCAGGCAGATCCCTATGAATCTGAGGCCAGGCTGGTCTACATAGCAAGTTCCAGGCCAGCCAGGGCAACATCATAAGACCCTGATAAATAATTACAAAAGCTTGAAAGAAGGCTCAGTGGTCAAAAGCATTGGCTTGCCGCTCTTCCTTCCAGCGTGGTGGCTCAGTCCTCTCTGTAACTGCAGTTCCAGGGGATCTAACAACCTCTGGAGTCACTGGGCACATACATACACCAACACTTATGCAGCCAAAACAACCACCAACCAAAATAAATTATAGTTATAATTATAATACATTATAATTATATAGTTATAAAGTTATAAGTGAGTCTAGAATCCAATACAGACAAAAAGGCTTTTATACCCTCAGGAAACGACAGCCAAGTTTGCTTTTTCATTGTGTGACAGACAGGTTCCACTGTATCCAAGAATTCCTAGACCACGCAGGCTGGCTTTGAACACCTAGCAGTCTCAGAAGTATTGAGATGGGAGGCATGAAGTAAGCCTGGCTTGCTTTGTGAGCCATGCTCCTTCAACTGGCGTGTGTTCACCCTTGACACTGCAAGTCTCAGGCATGAGAACTGTATAATCAACTCACACACACACACACACACACACACACACACACACAATCTGTTACTGTTTGGGTTTTCAGTTTATTGTCCTTTGCTTTTTGTTTCGCTTGTTTCTTTGATACAGGGTCTCTATCTAGCCCTGACTGTCTGTTTCGGGACTCAGAACTGTCTGCCTCTTTCTCCCGAGTGCTAGAATTAAAGGTGCACATATTGCCGTAAGTTTCTGAGTCTGAACTGATTTGACAGCTATCCACAGGCATCAGGCTGCACCAGGCCTGGAATATCACTCATCCCCTCTGTTCACGCTGTACAGCCCAAGGAAGTCACTCACCACACACATTTGTGTTCAGGAACTCTGCCTAGAGAGCAGTTGCCCATCTGGTTTCCTTGCTCCTGTTTCAAACACTCACCACGAAAGGCTGTCTACCCAGAGAACCTTCTAGAAGCAGCACCTAGTGCTGCTGCCAGAGTATAAGATAGGCTTCTTGTCCACCAGGGGGTGCTGTGCAGCTCAGAATGAACAGGCCCTGTGGCCCCCAAGGGTGTATTTGTGATTTACTCAAGGGAGACCACACTGCGTCCTTTGTACTTGCCTAAGCATGAGCACTCTGCGAACTGGGCATGTGGACCTCATTACATCGGTAGGCCAGAGTCAGTACCTTGGACTTGATTTGCAGGCATTAACTACAGTCTCAGTCTCAGGCTGAACCTAACTAACCTGCTCCACCAGGGTTTTAAAATTTATCAAGATCCTTGGCTGATTAATCTGTATATTAAAGATCCGCTGTTCTTACACAGACTAAGAGAAGATGAGACTTCTCTGCCCGATATGGCCCAGTACTGGGACTGTTTTCTCAACACAAGGACTCTCTTGGCTCCCCACAGACTAAGGAAGTGTCTGATCCAGTCCCATCAGCGAGGCACCATGACTTGGTAGAACAAGCTAGCTGACTGTGGCCAGTTCCTGAGGCCAGAAAGGCAGACTTTCAGGAAAGCTGCTGGCCTGTGTTCAGAAGGAGCATTTCCCCTCAGACCACATCAGTGTCACTAAGTAATCTGAGTGGCCTGCCGTGAGTGGGAGGCTGAACCCTAGTGGGACGCTTGAGGATTCACTCCCTCAAGGCACACCGTGAGGGGGAGGCATGCAGGCAGGAGCTGGAGGCCTAAAGCAAGGACATGCATGACCTCATGCAGGGTCAGTGGTGGGTTCTCACACAGCCTTGGACTTCAGTCCCTCAGACGGGCCCTAACTGGGTCACCAGAAGCCAGACAGGAGTGTGCCCTCTTCCTACATGAGTCCAGGCAGACCTGCTGCCCAGAGCTGACAATGATTAACTACCTCAGACCTTCCCCCAGGGCATGAGCAGTGCCTAGGAAGCCAGTGTCTGACAGGTGGGCAGCATACCTTCCCAAAGCACATCAGTATCCCACAAAACTCCTGCCTGGACCCACAGCCAGGACCTGGAAATGAGCCCTGTCATTAATGCCCATTACCTGGGTGCCCGGGGATGAACTGTACAGGGGAACTGTCCCCTTACACACTGGGGCTGGAAATGACTCAGTTGTTAAGAGCACTTCTCTGGCAAAGCACATGGTTTGCCCTACAAGGTGGCTTACAACTACCGGAACTCCAGTTACATGAGATCTGACTCCTTCTTACATCCTCCCAAAATCCTAGGCAAACTCATACTGTGCACACACACAGTGGGTTCCAGCCCGTCAGGTCTACATGTTAGACCAAGTCTACAAAAACAAAAGGGGGAGGTGTCGGGCTGAATAGGTAACGTAGGTAAAGAGAACTTACTTGCCTAGCAGTCATAGAGCCTGGCACCACCCCAAAAATTAGTTCACCCTCAGGGATTGGTATGTAAT
>CABHPP010147527.1:488-42886 GCA_902168425.1 Peromyscus attwateri
TTTGTGGTAATGGACTCCAAGTTGCAGGACATAAATCGTACTTTTTCTTTTGTGTCCTTTTTTGAAACATAAAGTCTTGTTCTTTCTGCTTTCATGAGGTCAGGTACCATTCCACTGATTCTGCTCACATCCCTTGCACTCTCCTCTTTAGTTTGGATTGCAACATAGCCAGCCCCTGGTCTGCCCTTCCAAATACCAATTTGCCTCCTCCCACTAGTCACACCCCAGCCAAAGCAATTCTATTTAATTTGACACTCTCTTACTTAAAACCTCTGATGGCCCCATCATACTTGGAATAACCTCAAAATTTCTTATCGTAAGATGTACGATGCTACATAATCCAGCTGCTGACCCTCTGTCTGATAACTGACATGGTTGGCTGTTTAGTCACACAAGACTTACCCATGTTCCTACCTTACACAAGACCGTCATTCCTACCCTCTGGGCTTTACACAGTAAAGCTTTATGCTTCCACTGGTGGGGCCGGTCTTTCCTATTAATCTTCAGTTAACTTGCTCTTTCCCAACACTTATTTCTGCTCAAGTAGTTTTCCTTCCTCAAGACCATCCCTGTTTTGACACGATTCTCATTCATTCATTTATAAGTATTAAATCCTCTGTCCATCGCTAGAGGCTGGAGTAGGGCTAAGTGCCTACCATCTTGAAGTAGACTGTAGTTGAGACAGTGAGCGCACACACATATTATTGTACAGTAGTGACATAGCAATTAAAAGGAGATATGGAGTACCAGCAGGGCAGGTGGGCTTTTCTTTTAAAAGTTCAATGATTAAGGGAGGTTTTGTTAATAAAATGACATTTGAAAAAAAGAACTCAAAATGAGAGCAGAGAGATGAGGTATGCTCTGGGAAATTATCTAAATTACTGGGTGTGGGAAATGAGAATAAGAAATCAATGATTACTGGGTTTTGGTTCAAACAACTGTAAGCACAGAGGACCTATTGGGACGAGGAAGACTTAAGGAAATGGGATGGGCAAACGTCTTTAGTTTATTTTTTAGGGAGGAGCTTGTGGGAGGTCTGAATTTACTTGGTTTCAGCTATGTTAGGATTGAGATTTGTCATCAAAATGGAAATTCCCAATAAAGAGTTGGACATGAGTGTCTAGCATTCAAGGGAAGAAGCCGTAGCTCAAGATAGTAATGTAGCAGTTGTTAACTTGTAGTTGGTGTCTAAAGCCCTGGCACTGGATGAGGAATAATCAGTCACAAACAGGAATAATAAAGGTAGTGAGGAGAAATTAATATAAGTAGCAAGGAGAGGTAGTTCCAAGACTGAACTCCTGATACTCCTGGGTTTATGGGTTCAAGAGAGGAAGGCAAGCTGGCTAAGAAGCTGTAGAGCAACAGTAGCTAGTGGTGGAGGAGAATCAAAGCTGTGTCCCAGAAGCCAAGTGACTTCTTCACAAATAGTGTCTTCCAAGGAGAGACTGACCAACTGGGTGAGATGTGAACAGAGAATTGACTTGGATATAACAACAGTCCCAATGGCCCTGCTGAGCTATATCTTTTAGGTAGTGGGTATAAGGTACCAGGAGTGAGCCAAGCCGTGGTGGTGCACACCTTTAATTCCAGCACTTGGAAAGCTGAGGCAGGTGGATCTCTATGAGTTTGAAGCTAGCCTGTTCTACAGAGTGAGTTCCAAGACAGCCAGGACTGTTAAACAGAGAAACCCTGTCTTGAAAAACTGAACCAAAAAAAAAAAAAAAAGTACCAGGAGTGAGGATAAAGAGCCAAATGGACAAAAAGCAAATTCGGACACTTTGAAGGAATTTGGCGTCACAGTGGCTCTGGGAGAGCAGTAATTCAAAGGGACTCTGCTTTTGAAGGAGGAAGCTGTGACTGTACTGTGATCGATCAGATTGAATTGGTAAAGGATACAATTGATGATGCAAAGGAAAGGAGGGGCAGCCCCTAGAACCACTGGAGTAGGTTTGGCGGCGTGGGTTCTCTATGAGCAGAAACAGAATCTGGAGCACTAACATTTTCTTAAGGTTCAAGACCTGTGAGAGGAAGAAGAAGGAAGCCAGATGGGACAGAGGAAGGATGGAGCTGATCCCACAAATCGTCAGCGAACCCTGGAGCTCTGGAGTGAGTACTGCTCTCCAGAGGTCCTCAACGCTGGCCCCCCAAATCGCTCAGTCTTTGCATACAGGCTGCTCCAGGAAGGGCATGAGTTCAGGGGGAATGACAACGACTGTATACGTCCTGGAGGAGGTGACAGATGGATGTGTCCACTGAGCACAGCTTTACAGCCGGGGATGAATCTGAGTGGCACCAGTCCAACTCTGCCACCGAAGATGAGAGGACGTGGGATCTAGTACACAAGCAGAAGGGTTGTCCTTAGTATATATAGACAGCTCCTACATATATCTTGGTTCTAGGTAATTGATGAACAAGAGAGGCTTATTAGCTTATGGTTCTGGAAAATGAGAAGTCCAAAAGCATGGTGTCAGCAACTATGAAAGGCCTCACCGCTATGTCAGTACAGCTGAGTACATCATATGGGGAGAGGGGGAGAGAGACAGACAGACAGAGAGAGACAGACAGACAGAGACAGAAAACGGGTTTGCTAGGTCAGATCGCTCTTAAAGCCTTTTCTAATCCTAGTATGTTTTCAACACATGAAATTTGGGCAACACATTGAAACCATAGCAACAGTAACGAGGGAATTCAGAAGCTATGCGTTCAAATTCAGGGTGGCAGATATAGTGAAAGTTTAGAAGTTCTGCTTCCTGTAAGTTTCTTGGTAAATTCAAGTATAAAGTCACTGACAGTGAGTGAGTTCCAGAGAAGGCTGCTGAGATTTGAGGAGATTGGAAATTGAACTAGTTTTATAGGCTAATGGAAGATGACAGGGTTAAGCAGATAGCTTTTCCAAGCAGCTGCAAGGAGCCATTGAGATTAGTGGTTATGACATCAATGAGTTCGGCTTTATTGTTCTTCCTATGTCTGGATACCTAGTAGTAGGTATAAAGATGGCAAGAAGGGAGAGAGAGGGACGGAAAATATTTAAGTAGGTTGGAACTTTTCTAAGCAAATAGCTAAATGGAAGGGCAAAGGTCGATTGAGCTGAGGATATGCACAGATAGTGAATACAGTGGACTATAGACTCTCAGTAAGAAGAGAGGTAAGGACAAGAGTAAACTTACAAGGCGGCAGGATTAGTGAGATCTTTCTTTTTCTTCAATTACATTTTTTATTAGCATCTGCAAATTCTGTTTTACGTCTGTCTCCCAGCTGGGTGGTGGTGGCACACGCCTTTATTCCCAGTACTCGGGAGGCAGAGGCAGGTTCTCTGTGAGTTCGAGGCTAGCCTGGTCTACAGTTCAAGACAGCCAAGGCTACACAGAGAAACCCTGCTGTGGGATGTCTTTCTGTATGCTGTGAATATGTGTTGCTCTGATTGGTTGATAAATAAAGCTGCATTGGCCTATGGCAGGGCAGGATGGAGCCAGGTGGGAAAATCCAAGGGAGAGAGTGAGTGGAGAAAGGGGAGGAAAAGGAGCCGCTAGCTGCCACCCAAGGAGCAACAAGATGCCAGCAGACCGGTAACACAAAGGCCATGTGGCAAAACAGATCAATAGAAATGGGTTGATTTAAGATGAAAGAGCTAGCTAGCAAGAAGCCTGCCATAGGCCATACAGTTTGTAAATAATATTAAGCCTCTGAATGATTATAAGCAGCTGTGGGACCATGGGACCGGAGAAACCTTCAGGCTACAAAAACCTGTCTCGAAAAACAAAAAAAAAAAATTAATAATAATTAATAAATCAATAAATAAAATGTAGCTCCCGGATGCTGCAGATTTTCTTTACCTTATTCATCACTCTATCCTCAGTGCAAAAAGCCTTGCCTTAGTAGGTAGTGTTTGCCTAATGAATGAATGCAAGCCAAAATAAACTTTTACTATGGGGATCTAGAATGTCTTTTTTATAATGTGACTGAAAGCTGTGCTATTCGAGATACAACCAGCTATTTCAGTTGCCTGACAGTCAAGGTTTATTTTTGCTCTATAAAACTCTGGTCTGTTCAGGCAGCTCTCTAGGGCTATCATTCATGAAATTTATTCATTGCTACAGGCTACTTTGATCTTAAAGATCTGCCATCTCAGCATGGCTCCTTTATGTTCAAGATAGTGGGGGAAGAGCAAGGGAAGTCACACCTGCTGCTCCTTTGTAAGCCTGGCTAGTGGTCAGTCAGGAGATTACACCCAGCTCCAGGGATAGTCAATGTGCGAGCATGTAGAGAATAGTTGGTGAATACTGCTGCTTCTGCCATGGAAAGGGACAATAATTGCAATCTTACATGATACAATCCAGATGAACGGATGATGTAGTTGAATATATCTGTTAGCTTTATTTGGGTAGTTGTTAAAATGTTCTTAAATTTTCATTTTGCCTTTGGTAAGTCTTAGCATCCATTACATATCCATATCAGTGCTTCTCAGACATTTATCAAACCTGCACACACATATCTCTCCCACACTGTAAGCTTTGTAGGCAGAGACCATGCCCATGCTTTTATTCTTCCAGTGTTGGCATGGGGACCTGACAGTCTGAGAACACTTAATTACATTGTACCCCATTTTAGTTCTTAGACAGTGGCCCAAGTCTGTTGTCTAGATGCTATTTAAAGATTGTTCAACAGAATTAACTCAGTGGGTTATCATGCTTTGAACAAGATGATGAGCAGTTCTTTTTTAAACGTGGTCAGAAATGTAAATATAGTGACACATTGGTTTCTTCTAAAAACAAGATATGCTACTCTATTTTAGTGGAAAGAGTTAGGCAAAATACACATCTTGGTAATTGAAGATGAGGGTTTAGACTGTGAATGCAGCAGCATCCCACGGGTTGATGCTAGGTGACTGTTCTAGCTTGCCAATGGCCAGAGAGGATGACTCAAGATGCGCAGTTGATTATATAAGAGAGATGGTAGTGAGTCCAAGACTTCTTGGAGAACAGTGGATGAGTGCTACTAAGCGTTTACCCTTGGGAATCAAGTTTATCATTTATAGCAATGCCATTAATAGATCCTGAGGGTTTCACTATGTATCCCTAGCTTGCCTTGAACATGAAATTCTCCAGCCTCTGCTTCCCAAATGCTGGAATTACAGGAATGTGCCACCACGCTGGATTTGGTTTAATTAATATATTGGCTGTTTCCCATATGTGACTGTTGGTATTGTCTTCTAGAATCAATCACCTAGAAGGCAAGCCTCATGTCTGTGGAATATTATTTAGATTAAGTTAGCCTCTAGGCATGCCTATGAGGTATCTGGATTAGGTTGACCCTAACTGTGGGCAGCACTGGTCCATGGCTTGAGGCGTAACTGAATATAACTGAGAAAGTGAGTTGAGTTGAGAGCTAGAATTCACAGTTCTCTGCTTAGTTATGGATACAGTGTAACCAGGTGCCTCAGATTGTGATGGCTAAGATTTCCAAACCCTGCTGCACTGTATCTTGGACTGTGATCCAAAATAAAGCTTGTTTTCCTTAAGTTGCTTTCCTGAGGTGTTTTGTTAGAGCCCTGAGACACTTAGTTAATATAGACAATGGGTACTGAGAAATGTGGCTGTTGCTGTGATAAACCTGACCGTGCATTTCATAGGCATTCTAAAGAACTGGTTGCAGGAGGAATGTCAAAGAGTTCGGACCTTTGGGTTAGAAAAGCCCTCAAATGCTGTAAGCACAGCTTAATGGACCATTCTGGTGGGAAAGCAGAAAGCTGAGAGAAATGAAGAGTGCTGAGACCTACCTCATCAGGTTTCAGAGGGATACGCATTCTTACGAGGAACCAGGTTAGAAGACGTTCCAATTATATTCTGGCAAAAATATGACTGCATTCTTCCCATGTTTTGAGAACTTGAAGGAAACGGAATTTAACAGTAATGGACTAATGTGTCTGGCAGAGAAAACGTCGTGGCAGGATACTATTCACTTTATGACATGGGCACTACTACTTTCACCAGGTCTACAGTGAAAAAGATCAATAAAGACAGACATTTTAAAAATGTGTAGATTGGAGCCGGGCGTTGGTGGCGCACGCCTTTAATCCCAGCACTCAGGAGGCAGAGGCAGGCGGATCTCTGTGAGTTCGAGACCAGCCTGGGCTACCAAGTGAGCTCCAGGAAAGGCGCAAAGCTACACAGAGAAACCCTGTCTCGAAAAAACCAAAAGAAGAGGAGCTAAATAAGGTTAAAGTTGCAGCCAAGGCCTGTATTAAAAATAGGCTGTAATTATAATTGATAAAGAGACACCATCAGCTTCACAATGGGCCCGTAGGAAAGGAGTCCTGAGGCCTAGACTCCACCCATCAAAGGTTCCAACTTGAATGCCGGTGTTCACTGATCTGGGAAAGCTGCTGTCTGGTGGAGTAAATTTACTTCGGGCAAGCACACAGTGGCTCCTGCAAATATGGTTCAGTGAGACCAGGCTCCATCCTTAGCTGGCAGCAAAACATCAGTGTTGTCTACATGGTACTGGTTTTGCAGGCATGAAAGATGCAAGATTGAAAGGTTATGGAGTCTTGTACCATGGTTTCGAGAGCTACGGAGACCAGGCAATATGTGGCAGGGTTGCAGTCCTTCAAGAAGGCCGTGAAAGGCTACTCCTAGAAGATGAAGCCACAGGGTGCTGGGGACACCAGAACTTTGTCATATCCACTGAGGGAAGTTACAGGTATAGAGCGGAGCTGGCCCAAGGGAAAAGTTATGAATGCTGTGACAGCAGAGCTGGAAGGGCTGAGCTACCCAAGCTCTTCAGAGCCTAGATTTCATCATGGACCCCAAAATGCTATGGAGTATCGCTGCCTGGAGGGCCAGGCTCCAGCACCACAGGGCTCGAAAGCAATCCATGGCGTCGGCACATACTAAGACTTTTCCGTCCGAGAGGGTTAGGGAAAAAGACACATTATCTCTTCATGATTTCCTTCTTTATTATCTGTTCTTCCGTGTTCTTTCTGTATTCTTTCATTATAAGTTGAAGAAAAAAGGAACTCCAAGATGAAATTTTAAGGCCTGTGTGCCAGCAGGAAGGTCCAGCCTCTTCTGATGGACTGGACTGGACCGGACCGGAACAGCCGTAGGAGGCATATTTACTGATTGTTACATTAAAGTATTTCCTATTACCAAGGTCCCTTAGTTTACACGTCTTACTGAAGGAGAGCATCACATGCCTCCATGACTCTACTCCTTTATTTTTTTTTTTATTTTATTTTATTTTTTTTGCAAGCTTTATTTTTCAGAACACAAACAGAATATCACACAACAACTGTGAAAAAACAAATCCTTGGGCTATATAAGCATATGTGGTGCTGCTCAGTCATATATATAATAGTTCCACATTTTTTTTTCTCTTTTAGGAATCAACATACAGTTTTCTACAGTGGGTAAAACAATTTACATTCCTACCAATGACATCATGTTGTTGCTTCTATTCAGTTTCCTTGCTAGGTAACACAGGTACCCTGATAATCCATTGTGATTTTGATTTGCATTTCCCTGACAACAATTGACACTGAACACTTATTCATAAACTTGGCCACCATTTCTGTCATTTTGACAAGGCAGCTACTCAGTTCTTTTGTGCATTAATTTATTTATTTATTTTTTTAATTCTATGACATAGCCTTTATTTAACTTGTTCTTCCATTACCTAATGTGTTCCCAGATAAACATACTATTGCTCCTTTACTCTCTCCAGTGTCTGCTCATATCTCACCTCACAAAGGCCATCTGTAGCCTTTTCATACAGCCAGCAATGGTTATTTCACATTATATTCTACCTCTCTACCTACAGCATCTAAAACAGTACCTGGAAACATCTACTCAATAAACATACAAAGCAACAAAACATACTTTACTATTTTCCTGTGAGTAATTCTTCAGTCACCTTTACTTACATATACTATATACGTATATATGAAACTGATTTATCATCGCACTAAGTGTTTCTTCCCAATCGGGCCTCTCTCGGGGGTGAACATTTCTATGTAGCTCTGGAACAAAATCATCCTCTTCAGACTGTATTGAGGACTTCATTTTCCTTCTTTAGGTTGGATTTTTCCTTCTAGTGCTTTCTGTAAGGCTGGGTTTGTGGATAGGTATTGATTAAATCTGGTTTTATCATGGAATATTTTGTTTACTCCGCCTATGGTAATTGAGAGTTTTGCTGGATATAATAGTCTAGGTTGGCATCCGTGGTCTCTTAGTGTCTGCATAACATTTGTCCAGGACCTTCTAGCTTGCATAGTCTCTGTTGAGAAGTCTGGTGTTATTCTGATAGGTTTGCCTTTATATGTTACTTGGTCTTTCTCCTTTGCAGCTCTTAATATTTTTTCTTTGATCTGTATATTTAATGTTTTGATTATTATGTGGCGAGATGACTTTCTTTTTAGATCCAGCCTATTTGGTGTTCTGTAAGCTTCTTGTATCTTCATAGGTATTTCTTTCTTTAGGTTAGGAAAGTTTTCTTCTATGATTTTGTTGAATATATTTTCTGTGCCTTTGAGTTGGTATTCTTCTCCTTCTTCTATCCCTATTATTCTTAGGTTTGGTCTTTTCATGGTGTCCCAGATTTTTTGGACGTTTTGTGTTATGACTTTGTCTTTGGTGTTTTCTTTGACTGAGGAATCTATTTTCTCTATTGTGTCTTCAGTGTCAGAGATTCTCTGTTCCATCTCTTGTATTCGGTTGGTTATACTTGTTTCTGTAGTTCCTGTTCGTTTAGTCAGGATTTCTATTTCCAGCATTCCCATAGCTTGTGTTTTCTTTGTTGTCTCAATTTCTTTTTTCAGATCTTGGAATGTTTCTTTCATCTGTTTAATTATTTTTTCTTGGCTTTCTTTGCTTTCTTCCAATTTTTTGTTTGTTTTTTCTTCCATTTCTTTAAGGGAATTTTTTATTTCCTCTTTAATGGGGTTTTTCATTTCCTCTTTAAGAGAATTTTTTATTTCCTCTTTAATGGAGTTTTTCATTCCCTCTTTAATGGAGTTTTTCATTTCCTCTTTAAGGGAATTTTTTATTTCCTCTTTAATGGAGATTTTCATTTCCTCTTTGAGGAAATTTTTTATTTCCTCTTTAAGAATATTTTTTATTTCTTCTTTAAGGGCCTCTATCATCTTCTTTAAGTCATTGTTAGGATTAATTTCTTCTGTTTCTTCTGCCTTGGTATGTTCAGGACTTGCAATTGTAGAGTCGGTAGGTTCTGGTGTTGTCATATAGGCCTTTATGTTGTTGCCTGTATTTTTCCGCTGGCGTCTACTCATCTCTTTCTCTGCTCAGTGCAGATGGTGTAAGACCCTAACCCTTCAGGCTTATACCTCTAAGCCTCAGAAGTGAGAAACTTCAAGCACCGGGAAATGAGAAACTAAAAATCTGGTTCTCTGGGCAAGCTGACCACCCCTGTTCTCAGTCGGTGAGGTATATATTTACGATTCTGGTGATCTAGTTCGGTGGTTGTGTGGTCTTAATAAGTTCTTTTGAGAGCTTCTTGAAATACAGGATCCAAAACACCTCTTACTCCGTGGCTTGCTGTATAGCTGGGTGGCTGGCCCCTGATGTCTTCCTCCTTCTCTGGCTCCTCGATCCTTCAGGTTCCTGTGAGCACCGCGGCGTCCTCCCTCGTTGCCTCTGTAGCCACAGCTGCACTGATCCCTGCCACGGAGCTCAGGTCTCGCAGGGCGCTGCACTCTCCACTAGTTCCCAATTGAGAAGCAATCAGCAAGGTGATTAACATCCACTGTGCGGGTACAGGTGTCCCTGATCCTTGTAGCTCCTTTTCTTGCGTTCACCCAGCTCTGTAGCGCCCCAAAGGGTCACCCGGGGAGCCCCCATCCGCTGCTCCTTCCCTGTGCTCGCCACGACCACGCCGCTCGTACCGCGCCTCTCACCCGTGCGCCCGGCGATCCGCTCACCCGCAGGCCTGGGGAGACTGCACAGGAAGGATCGATCCAAACCGCGGATTCCCAAGGAAGGCAGAGAAACTCTGATGCCCTAGCCAGCTTTTCTTAACTTAAATTAATCCTTCTATCTTTTTTCTCTGAGCTTTTATCTTTCACTTTTTCTGTATACCTTTTTTGACGTCTTTCTTTGTGGCCCTGTTCCTCTTACTTCCACATCAGTTCATCATCCTATTTTGCTCTCACACACGGCCCACCAGCGGCAGCCGCCATCTTGATTCCTCTACTCCTTTATTATGTATCGTGTGCAACACACAATAATACAAGAGCCTCAGGTGTGCCTGAGGTGTCTTGTGACCACAGTCATGGGATGGCTGCAGAGCCCGTTCAGCAAAACAATCACTGTTTTCCACAAGGATTCTTCAAGGTCAAAGTACTTCTGAAAAACAGTGGTTCATTCTACTATCTACCCCATACACACAAACCTAAACTTTTATACATAAAAAACAATCAGTCAGCTGTACTTTAGATCTTTAGGGTGCATACCCATCCATCAATAGTTCTTTATATTAGGAGACTGAGGTCAGGAATGGGTACAAGGAATTAATCATCACCTTTGGTCATCAAACAACCCTAGCAAGAAAATATGTCAGCCAGTAACAGTTGGGCTGCTTTATATTTTTCACCTCAGCTATATGTCCTTGTGTTCTTTAGATTGTTTTCTGGAGTTGTTCATCTTAAGGCTATTATCAAAACATCTGATTTAACCTGAAGATATTATAAGGCTTTGTTTCAGCTAATGATGCACACCAAAATCTGTGACTGTGTCTTTCAACATTAAGATTAAAGGAATTTGAGCCAGTCAGGCTCCTGGGAATCAACTGTTTCTCCTAATCATCAACTTGAGCTGCGATCCATGCCTCTCCCTAAGTGAAACTCATAGGCTCCAGCTGTTAGCATTCCAGCATTCCAGCATCTGTACTAGACAGCCCAGGGTCCTAAGGCCATAAGTCACTACATAATCTGTGCGCATGTAGTTTCTATACACATGTGCTAAGCCCCCTTTTAAAGCAAACCCCTCCTGTCTCTTCCCATGAGGTGGCATCTGCACCCCTCTTCTTCCTCCTTTTCCTGTCTCCTCTTCTCTTCTTCTCTCTTCCTCTCTTCTTCTCTTATCTCCAGAGGTGCACTCTGCATCCCTTCTTCCCTTCCCCCAGTAAAATCCTCTATGTGAGTGCTATGTGGTGCGGCTCTCTCACCCACCCTGTGGCCCCTTGGCTCCAACCCATCAAGGTCTCTTTCCCACTGTTTAACACCAGCTGTGTAACACCTCCCTGTATCCACCTTCAAAACTCTGTATAAACCAACACCACCACTATCGATCAGACAGTACAGTTTAGGGAGGAAACCATCCTCACAATAACAATCCACAGGTCAAAAGACATCCTGGGGTCTGTGGTCCTGAGGCCCCGCCCAACTGAGATGGTGGGGCGCCTCCCAGTGGGCTGACACCCTGAACCTCAACTGCCACCTACTGCTCCTCTGACATGGCCACTGGAAATGGAGTTTCAGGATTTGATGTTTGCCCTCTGGTCTCACGTTGGTTCATTCTTTCCTGGCTTCTCTACCATTCCTTTATTTTGGGAATGAGAGTGTTACTCCTAGACTGAGAAAAAAAGGAGAAAGTTGAGTTAAACACTCCAGCATTCATCATTCCTCTTGACTGTGGACACAATGTGACCAGCTTCCTTACCTGCTGCCAGCAGGTCTTTCCTCATGGCAGACTGGCCCCATGATGAACCGAGATCAAAGTCTGCCTTCTTATACTCCCTTTTCTCAGTGACAAAACACAGTTAGTAAAAGAAAACTGAAGGAACAGAGAAGCAACAGAACTTGGATATATTTTGTTCGTTTGTTTACCATAACATAAGCACATCTTTATAAGGAGAGGGCTTTTCCGTCTGAGGACTGACATCCAGTACTATGGATGTCATTACTGTGGGCCAAGTCATAACAGCAAAGTAAGAAAAATGTTTTCCAATATAAGCTGGTTAGAAATCCTTACCCCAGGACTGTCAGAATAATGTTATTTTACTAGAGCAATATGTCTAATGCTAAGATAGCCCTATAAATATTATTTTGAATCTCTGCTTCTATAAATAAAGCATTTTTACTTTCCGTTTATTCTTTAGAATTAGAGATTTCAGTGAGTACCTATCCCAAAGACATTTTAAAAAATAAGCAAATATCTTCAAATAATGAAAAGAAAAATAAGCCAGTTAGGTGTTAGCGCCTCCCAATATGATTTGGAAAATGCTTAGCATGTCTCTTTTCCATCCGCATGTGTGTTTGTCAATGCTTTGTCACCGTCGCACACACTTGACATGATTGGCTTATAAAGAGAAAAGAGGGGTACCAAGTCTGTGATTGGTTGGCTTCCCTGCTGCTTTTAGGCCTGTAGTTGGGCAATATGTCACAGTGTGAACATGTGCTCAAAGCTGCTCACCACATGGCCATCAGGGAGAGCACAGAAGGAAGAGGGGAGCCACCACTAATGTCAGGAGGTAGTTTGGCTTTCAGAACTGGGGAGAGGTGCTATTGCTAGCTGGGGAGATGAGGCCAAGGAGGCTGTTAAACATGCAATGCCCAGAACATGCCCAGACAACAGATATACCTGCTACAAAACGCCAAAGGGGTTGAGAATGGACAACTGATCTAGTGCAATCCTACTGCTTCACCAGCATGGCCCCTTCTGATGATAACAAGCTCCAGACCCAGGCAAGAGCCCTCTTCTTCAGTTCTGGAATATAACTTACTTTCCCCTACCCTTCAGCTTCCTCTTCTTCCCCTTCCCTTCCCCCTCTCCTTCTCTCCCCTCCTCCCCTCCTTTTCCCTCCCTTTCTCCTCCTTCCCCTTTTTTTTTTTTTTTTTTTTAGGTAGGAAAGAACTATTGTGTGCTACTTTCTTTTTCTTTGAGACAGTCTTACTGTACAGCCTGGGCTAGCCTCTAACTCTTGACTCTCCTTCCTCAGCTCCCCCAGTGCTGGAATTACAGGTGTGACTACCAAGGCCAGCATATTACTGAGTTTCTGTTCAGCTTTGACAGTGTTTATCACCTCCATATAAATAGTTTTTCTTCTACATGATATTCATTTCTCTTGGCTCTTTTCCTTGGGTAGCTATCCTTAGCTTGATGGCCACTCAGTGTTATTCAGGTATCCAACTCCTTAGCTTGGTGACCACTCAGTGTTATTCAGGTATCCAACTCCTTAGCTTGGTGACCACTCAGTGTTATTCAGGTATCCAACATAGGCACTTAGTTCTTTCCCGATACATGATACTCTTGGCTTATCTTATCCTTGTCTGTAAAAAACGATGAACTCTAGAGTTTTAGTCTAAATCAGTATAGCAACTGGCTTAGTTAGGGTTTACTATTGCTGTGAAAAGACACTATGACCACAACTCTTATAAAGAAAAACATTCAATTGAGGTGCAGCTTACAGTTTCAGAGGTTCAGTCCGTTATCATCATGGCAGGGAGCATGGCGGTGTGCAGGCAGACCTGGTACTGGAGAAATAGCTGAGTGTCCAACATCTTGTAGGCAACAGAAAGTCAACTGACAGTCACGGAGGGAAGCTCGAGCAAATGAAACCTCAAAGCCCACCCCCACACTTCCTCCAACAAGGCCACACCTCCTAATAGTGCCACTCTGTATGGGGGTCATTTTATTTCAAACCACCACAGCAACTTCTTCTGTTCTGGTCTCATACTAACATACAATATATTATTGATTGCCTATTGGCTGCTTTCCTCTGTATCTCATCAGCATCTGAAGTTCAACATTAGAGGGGAGCCCTGTTCTCTAGCAAATCTCTCCCTTTTTTACTGGTTCATTTAATCTCACTGTTGTCCACCACGTTGCTGAGACTTGACCTTTCCCACTTTTCAGCGCCTTGGGTCATTTGGCTTCTACACCTCTAAACAGCTCTCACGTCCATTCTGTTTTCTTTCAGGCCATATCATCGATCTCAATTAAACTGTTGAGCGTTTCTTTACTGGTCTCTCTCCCTGAAGCTTTATCTTTTCTCTGGATTAACAAAAAGTGAGTCCACCAAACAAGTAATAGTCCTGTCAGTCTCTCAGACTAGGTACATATCTGACACCAGCAGATTCTTAAGATCCAAGCACTGTTTTTCCTAGTGAAGCATCCCTTGAGTCTCTGCAGCCAAAACACCTTCCCTTCTTACCTACACTGTGCTCATCTAGTATCTCCATATTTTTATTATTCCTTGTGAAATTACATTTTAATTATTTACATCTTTGTCTTTATGGTAAACATCTAATGAGTTGTCTTTCTAGAGTACACTTTGTTGAAAAACTGCCCCGTCTCCTCAATCTCCTGAAATGCTTCTCTGTGATGGTCAGCTTTCTGACTGTAACAAATACCAGAGATAAATGAGTTTTTTTTTTTGAGACAGGCTTTCTCTGTGTAACAGCCCTGGCTGTCCTGGAACTCTTTGTAGACCAGGCTGGCCTCAAATTCACAGAGATCTGCCTGCTTCTGCTTCCCAAGTGTTGGGATTAAAGGCCTGTGTCTCCCCTCCTGGTGATTAATGAGTTTTTAAAAGGCTTATTTTTTTGCTCACCGTTTTGGAGATTTTCATCCATGTTTTGTTTTGTTTTGTTTTGTTTTGACTTGTGGTGAAGCAGGACATCAGAGTAGAGGCGTGGTGAAAAAGAAGCATTCATCTCATGGTACCCAGGAAGCAGAGAGGCTGAGGTCCAAATACCCTCTTCAAGGGCATGCACCCGGTGCAAGATGAAGTGCTAAACGGTCTTATTAATAAAAAACCCAGAGCCAGATATTGGGGTGAAAGATGAAAGATCAGAGACGCAGAAAGAAGCCAGCCATGTTCTTACCGCTAGGAAATCCTCATCCCAAGAGAGAGTCACTTCCTGTATACTCACATCTATATACCTTCCTGTACCCTGCCATCTTACTTCCTCACTCCGCCCAGCTACATCACTTCCTCTTTCTGCCCAGCTCTATCACTTCCTGTTTGTCTGTACGGACCTCCAGACCTCTATGGTTAACTAATGCTGGGATTAAAGACGTGTGCCACCACGCCTGGCTCTGTTCCCAGTGTGGCCTTGAACTCACAGAGATCTGGATGGATCTCTGCCTCCCGAATGCTAGGATTAAAGGTGTGTGCTACCACTGCCTGACCTCTATATTTAATATAGTGGCTGGCTTTTTCCTCTGGTCCCCAGATAAGCTTTATTGGGGTGCACAAATAAAATATCACTACAACCTAGTGACTCGACTTGGCTTCCACTAGGTCCGACTTCCCACAGTATCACCAGTTTCCAATAGTGCCAAAGACTGGTGGCCAAACACATACCACATGGGCCTTGGGGGAACATTTATCTAAAACAGCACCTTCTATCTTTATTCCAATCCCACATCTACTCTCTGGTATGGTTAGAGGAAGAAGTTTGTAGGCAGTTTTATATCAACTCTGACTTCAGTTAGGTTACTTAGTTTCTTTGGGAATATGAAATCGAGAGACATACTGACTGAGTCTACTTGATCATAGCATCTGAAACATAAAGTTAGGGGTGTAGGGCATGTTTTCTATCATTAAGTAGAGGAATCCTAGACTACAAGGAGGAAAGATGAAAGATGATCGAGACAAGGCAAAATTTAATTTTATGAGGTGCTCAGATATAAAGTTAAACATTGCTTCTAGGTATGTTGGTGAGGGTGCTTCAACCAGAGATTAGTATTTTCACTGGAAAACAGATGATTCTCTTCAATGTATATGTAAGATACC
Source organism: Peromyscus attwateri (assembly GCA_902168425.1). Lineage (NCBI taxonomy): Eukaryota > Metazoa > Chordata > Mammalia > Rodentia > Cricetidae > Peromyscus > Peromyscus attwateri. The sequence goes on from CABHPP010147527.1 coordinate 16,242, forward strand.
AATCCACTGAGGGCCTGAATGGAATCAAAAGGGGAAGTAAGGCTGAATTCACACTGTAAACTGACACACCCATCTCCTGTCCTTAGTAGCCCTGAGTCCTAGACATTTTGCTATCCTTTCTGACTCTCAGGGCTTTTAATTCTATCAAGTTTTCTTGGTCTTCAACTTGGAGATAGTGGACTGTAGGACTTATTGGCATCCAGTATCATATGAGTCCATCCCTTTCAGTGACTATACCAAACCTTTCTCACTGTCTCCCCATATATGCACCATACACATGTGCATGTGTATGACTGTGTCTGTGTGCATGTATGTACATGCACCCACAGTTGTCGCTACACATGCATGGGTTCTATACCCACAGGTTTTATATTCAGGGATTCAACCAGCCATGAACCAAAAATGTAGTTAAGGGCTAGTGAGATGTCTCTGCAGGTTAAGGCACTTGCTCCCATGCCTGATGACCCGAGTTTGGTTCCCAGAACCCGCATGGTGAAATAAGAGAACTAACTCCCACAACTTGTCTTCTGATCTCCACACTCATGCCATGGCATGTTCACATACATTCATACACACACAAATAAAAAGGTTAAAAATGTGCTTAAGCTATGATGGTGGCCTTTGTAAAATGAACATGTGCATACTATTCCCCAAATAACAGAGTATAACTCTGTTTACCTCAAGTCATTTAGAGATGATTTAAAGATGATTTAAAGGGTTGGAACTGGGCATGGTGGTGCACGTATGTAATGTTGGCACCTTGGATATGGAGGCAGGAGGATCAGCAGTTCCTACATAGCTAGACCCTGTCACCCAAACAAACAAACAATAATAGCAAAAAAAAGTATAGGGTTGGAGATGAATGGGTTATATGCAAATATTATACCACTTTATAAAAAGGACTGAAACATTCACATATTTAGTTGTTCTGGGGATCTTAAACACCTTTAAGATACTGAGATATTCATATTCCATATATATTAAGATATTCCATATATATACATTTATAGTCCATGTCTTAGTTAGGGTTTCTATTGCTGTGAAGAGACTCCATGATCATGACTACTCTTATAAAGAAAACATTTAGGGGAGTGGCTTAAGTTTCAGAGGTTTAGTCCCTTATCATCATGGTGGGACATGGAGAAATTTAGGCAGACATGGTGCTGGAGAAGGAGCTGAGAGTTCTACATCTTGATTCACAGACAACGGGAAGTGAACTGTCTAATATATTGGGCATAGCCTGAGCAAAGGAGACCTCAAAACCCACCCCCACAATGACACACTTCCTCCAACAAGTCCATACCTACTCCAACAAGGCCATATCTCTTCAAAGTGCCACTCCCTTTGGGGGCCATTTTCTTTCAAATCACCACAGTCCATATATATATACATATACATATATGCACATATATATACATATATATGCACACATATATAATCTCAAAGTGACTCTGTGTGTCAAGTTTCCTTGTAACTTATTCCACCGATCAGTTACAAATCAACCCTTTAAAAGATGATTACATTTTATTTATTGTTTGTGTGCACATGTATGCCAGTCAAAGGAAAACTTGGAGTAGTATTCTCTCCTAACGTGGGGTTGGAGAATCATACTCAGGCTATCAAACTTGACTGTAAAGCACCATTACCTGTTGAGCTATTTCTCTGGTCCCCCCTAACATCCCTTTTTATCCCTGAGCTAGTGAGCTGATCACTATATAAATAAGACACTTAGTTGTTTTTTAGTCAGATATGGTGCTTTGAGACAGGGTTTCTCTGTGTAGCTTTGCGCCTTTCCTGGAACTCACTTTGTAGACCAGGCTGGCCTCGAACTCACAGAGATCCGCCTGGCTCTGCCTCCCGAGTGCTGGGATTAAAGGCACTTAGTTTTAAAGGGCTATGCTCTCTTTAATTTCTGTCTACCTTTGTCGTTTCATGATTCTTTCCCACCTGAGCCTTCGCCCTCCATGCTTTCCTCCCAGGAAAGGCTTACCTCTCTGAGGATGTTTCATGGGACTGGAACTGGATTCGTCAAAGGCGGGAGGATTTGGATGTCGGTATTTGCTGCTTTAAATGTCCCTTGCAGCACTCTTCTGGATTCTTTCTGCACTCCTCCTTTTATTCATTCCCTGCCCACAGCCAGGAGTTTTTCTCAAATAAAAATCTGACATCACATTCCTGTGCTGATATGTCGGTGCCTCCTCCTTATCTGTGAAATAAAGTGCAGTTTTTAAAAACATGGCCCAGGAACGCCGCATGATCTGTTCTCTGCTGATCGCTTCTGGCCTTGAGTCTGCTCTCCCCAACCATTTGTATTCTCACCTCCAAGAGATGAACTTTAAGTTCTTTAATTTGCCAAGTTATTCTTTCCTTTTGGCTTTCTCTTCTTGTTACAGCCCAATTGCACTGACCCTTCGGGCTCAGTCATACTGCCCTCTGTGGGCGTTCTTCGTCATAGCACCTGCATTGAAGAGCCACTTGACTCATCCGCTAGTCCCCTTCACATCCTGTCCGCAAAGATGCTTTAGAAGCTCTTCAGTCTCCAGAACTAATTGCAATGACATGTTTGATGATTTCATCTCCCAGTATCTACCTCCTGCTCAATATAGAAATCTGAAAGTTCTAGTAACTGCCTCCTTTTAAAGCCCTAAGATTAGAAAGCTATTTGACAAATTTAGAAATGATAAGGAATTAATGTGGAGTCTCTTTCAACGGACATCTGTATATTCCAGGGCATTGGTATAAACTGGTTACCAAGTTGATTCTGGTCAGCCTTGGAGTTACAACATGACTATGAATAACTTATTCCATAAATATGCATTATACTGGTAGGTGAATAAATGACTAAAATACCATTTGACAGCTCGCCTTCCACCTTCCCGCTGGGATTACGTCACTTTCCGCTCTCTCACGTTAGTGAGAGGTGATGTTTCTTGGACTGCTTCCCATCCTTTCTTATCTGCTGTATTATTAAGTAGGCTGTACTCATTGCGAGTTCGTCCTCCATTAGAACTCTCTCCTTGAGTATAGCCATCTGCTTCTCCCTGGAATTGGAGCCTCAGAACTGGGTCTTTCCTGGGTCAGAGGAGGATGGGACAGACTTCGTAACCAAAACCAGAGAGTAATTAAGGGCTCCATCCTGCGCTCCTGGCCCTGACAGGTGGCATGCATCTATAGTACTGGCTAAGGAGACTTGCCCTGACTTGTGCAGCTGAATATATCCCTCCTGAGACCCAGTCAAACTCCCAGCACCCTAAGTTTAAAGAGAGGGGATGTCTACATTTTAAAAACGATGACAGGTTTATTTTGGAAAAATGTAGATGCCTCAGAACAGTGCTTAGGGAGAATACCAAGCGTTGGGAACTGGGGTGAAGACAGTCAGTGGAGGTGGGAGATGGAGGTAAATAGTTCCTTGAACCTCGTCGCGAAGATGAAGGATTTTAAACGGATTTTCTGAAGTTGCCCGGCGTCTGGATTTCCTGGACCACTCGCGCTGCCTGCTTGCTGAGGAGTGCGCCTCCGGGGGAGGTGTGCGCGCGCGCTGGAGGCAGGGAGGCGGTGGAGAGGGGCCTGGCTCTCGGAATAAACAGCGGGGGAGCGGCTCGGCGGACGCCCGCGGCCGAGGGAGCGAGGTGCAAGGGCCGCAGGCCACAGAAGCGAGCTCCGGGATGGTAGCTAGGAGATCGGAAAGCCTTTGATGCCAGAAGCCGCTGGCTGGAGACACTGAGAACCCAGCCTCTCCGGGAGTCTCAGGCTGTGGCTCAGACCTTAAGGTAAGCAGTGGCTCCTTGCAGCCTAGGAGCTGCGAGACCAAGCGTGCCGGGTGCGTTCCTACCTCCCTGGGGCTGCCACCTCTTCACCTTCTTCCTTTGCCCTTCCCCCGGGGTCCTCCCGCCAAGCTGACGCCCTGTGCTGGGTGACTGGCAAGGGCGCGTTCTGGGTTTCTGTTCCGCGGCCGGTGGGACCTTTGCCTCCTCTCTGCCACCACCCCTCACTTTCACTTCTTTCCCAGGACCGCTCCAGGAATCCGGCGCCCCAGACGCTGGGTGCTGAGAGCGAGTGGGTGGCATGAGATCTTCCACCCTCTCCAGGTGTGTGATACACAGATGCATTAATTGCCCCTAAGGTCTGGAAATAAGTTGGCGTCTAAAATACTGCAATTCCTCACCTTCCATAACCTACCCTCGCCTTGCATTACTGTCTTTACTTTGGAAAGAATATCAACTCTCGAATCAGGTCATTGCAATGTACCACCTTATCTTTGTGTCTCCACTGAACGTCAAGTTGGGATTCCCCAGTCTCTACCCTACCCCCCTCCCCCTTTCCCAGTTTAAACAATGTTTTCAAGGCTACAGCAACTGCTACAAGTTTATTCGACCTTGAAGTACTATCTCTTACCCAGGAGCTTGAAAAAAAAAAAAAAAACCCTCAGGCCCCACCCTACAATCTTGATTCAGATCTGGAGGGAGAGGAGGAGGAACTGAGGGAGAGGCAGAGGGAGAGGCTGTTGTGTATGTAAATGTGCTTTATATCTAAAAATCCTGCCAGAAGTGAGTGCGCTCCTCGTCATCAGCTCTTCTCCTGAAAGTAGAAGACCCACGTAGGAGAAAGCCCCCTTCTCCAAAGCTGATGGTTTGATGCAGTGCCATCACTTCTGGGATGGCAGTTTGGGGAAGGGGCAGCTATTTGGAAACTCAGATACAGGACTAGGGGAAAATGCCATACTTCTAAGAGACCAGATTTAAAATGTCACGTTTTTAAAATGTAAGCATTTCCTCATAAATACTCCATGCTGGAAAGGGCGGAGGTCTATCCTGCAGGGAATCAGAAAATCTTCCTCTGACTGCCCCTTGATTTTTGTTAAGGATGGAATGCAGGCCTTTGGCTGGTTCACTTGTTGCTTACTTAAAGGCAAAAGACTGAGACAAACCAATCGCCAGGCAACAAAAGAAGGAATGATCGTGTAAACTGATCCAAATCCTGCTAATGTTCCCGATTATGTGAGCCCAGGTCTTCTACTCTGACTGTCCTGTAAACTTTGCATATTGTCACAGTTGCACATCAGCTAATTTTCATGCATCCTTCTATGTATCTGAGCCGTTCTAAGTACCTGTGAAGCCATCAGAGGCTAACTATCAGGGGAAAGAGAGATTATTTGTGTCTTCTGAAGAGCTGAGGGAATGGCTAATTAACATATTGTCAAACAGATATGATATTAAAGCACTTATTTCTTTTCATGGAACGAGATATAGTGAAATAGAGATGATGCTTGGTACCTGCTTTCAAGATATTCAGGACAAACTAGAGCCTGTGAAGCCGTGAAGCCTTTTGAACGTTTGAGAAACGACGCTGTCTAGTTATTGAGCCAATGTGATTGTTTTCCTGGCAAAATTTCTCTCCTTTCTAAAATTAACTTTCCCTAAGGAAAACTAGTGCAGATGCACATGATTCAGCCCAACCAAGTCCTGAAAATACCGTAAATTTCAAAACTGACCCCACTTGATTCCTGTGGATCCTTGTTTGAGGGCTGATCACGGCACTTGCAGAAATGCCCGTTGCTAGCTGGCCTTGGCAAAGCGCTCCTTTGATGGCATGGTGATAGACAGAGCATAGTATTATGCTACAAGTTCTGTTGGTGAGGCAAAAGTTATTCCCCAAAGGTTTTGTGTATGTTGTACACATTAGTTCTGAGACTTCCATAATTATATATGTAACACATGTTTTTAATATGAACCAAAAACCACAATATTTTTCTCTGTGGTGGGACATTTAAGCACTAGTTTTTGATCACTTTTCATGGAAATTTTAATTTGACAGAACTAAGGCCTTCAAGAAAATAATTCCATAAAGATCTATTTGGAACTTGAAGTCCTTAAAAGAAGAGAAAAAGATGTTTGAAGCCCCTGGCCAGCTGTGTGCACAGCCTTCGTGCAAGTCTTGAGAATAACGGTGGATCCAGTTCTGGCAGCCTCCGACTGTGGATGATTAGACCCTACCACCATTCTGCAGACCTTTAATTTAGTCTGTAACTCGATGCTTCACTGACCCCACACATTCTCTTTCTGCCACACTAGCTCACAGAGGAATGGCTGGCACTTTGGATTGACATTTTTTTCCCCTCCCATCAATTAGAACACAATTGTATAGGTTGCAGAATGCAGTTGCATTTTTAACTCAGTATTCTAAGAAGTACCTTTGGTCACAAAGAGCATAGCCCTACGCAGGCTGCATCATTTGTCTTGTTTCACTGTGCCATGTTAATTTCTCAATGATTCAAGGAAGTAGAAATAACAGAGTCACAGGGTATTAAAGTTGGAAGGGCACTTCAGAATTCATCCCGATTTTAATCATTCTTTTCTACAGATGAATACCAAAGTGCTCATTGCCATAGTCCAATCTTTGAGACTAGGCATTAAGTTTTACATCTTTCCAGTTCTCAAAGTAATGAGGATTTTTGTATACCTGAGATGAATTTATATATGAATTCAGTGGGGTAGCAATGGCTGCCAAGTAGGTTGTAAATCTCGGCTAGATTTCCAATGAAACTCCACATAGCATTAGCGACAATGTAGGTCATTTACAAAGGCACCAAGCTACTTGAAACTAACACCCTAGGACTTCCATTATCTTGGGTGGGGACTACATGAACTGGCTGGCAGAAGACAAAGGGTACCTCAAGGCAGATGAGTAAAGATGGGCAAGAGAGTAAGAAGGGTGTAGAAAGAGCAAGGCTTTGTGAATCTGCAAATCACTCAAGGGTGGGTAGCCTTCAGCTTCTTTAAGTCCCTTTAAAGGGTAGTTGTCTTATCATTACATCAATCTTGGACAGTTGATGTGGACATTAAGTGTGTGTAAGCTGAATTATGAAAACATGGATACTTTATAATGACTTTTCAGAATTATGCTGTATCTCAGATAGCCCCAAATACGTGCAATGCAATCGTCTGTAGGTCATCCAGCACCCTGCACTCGTCAGGAAGTACATCCTTGATGAAGATGCTAACCTCTCTGAATCACAGCTCTAAATAAAGAGGATAATGACTGCCTTTTAGGACAGAGTTTTTAGTCTGAAATCATAGAAATAATCCTTGTTTCTTTCCTTTGGACCTCTACCTCACTGAGGCCTGTCCTTTAAAAGTCCATTCCTTATGTTTCTATCCTTCAAAATCTTTATCTTCCAGATTGTTCACTTGAAATGAATTTATATATGAGTTCAATAGGGTAGTAATGGACCTGAGGTCCTGGTGTTTAATATTTTTCTTACTAGTTATAAAATACTTATTGGTATGTGGCATTAAAAGGATTGAATTCAACCTTGAGAGGTCATATAAAACTTAAATATTCTTGCCATAGCACAATTATTTACCATTTACTGAGGTACTTTATATGCATTAAGAAATATCTTCAGGTGCTAGAGAAACAGCAATTAAGAACATTGGCTGCTCCTCCAGAGGACCTGAATTTGATTTCCAACACCCACATAGCAGCTCACAATCATTTGTAACTCTGGTTCCAGGGGATCTGATGCCTTTCTGGCCTCTATGGGCACCAGGCATGCATGTGGTACAAAGATGTATATTCAGGCAAAAACACTTATTCACAAAGGAAAAAAAAAGCTACAGATCCCTAAAGAGGCAACCATTACCCTCTTTAAATAGAAATAGAGCTGTCCATTCAGAGAAGTTAGCACCTTCATCCAGGATACGTACTACTTTTAACATGTCCCACTACTTCCCTAAGAGTACAAGATGCTGTATGGTCTATAGATGATGGTGCTATGCACTGTAGCACAAATTCTAATTGGTCTTAATAATCAATACCCAGATTCAGATATCAGGGTGAAAGCTGAAAGATCAGAGAAGCAGAGCTGTCAGCCACCAGAAAGACTTCTTACCACTAGGAATCCTCAGACTGAAAGGGGCGAGCTCCTGTCTCTTTCCTGTCTTATCACTTCCTCTTTCCACCCAGCCATATCACTTCCCTTTTCCTCCTCCCAAGTGCTGGGATTAACATGTGCCTCCCAAGTTCTGGGATCAATGGCATTTGATCCCAAGTGCTGGGATTAAAGGTGTGTGCCACCACTGCCTGACTTCTAGTAGCTAGCTCTGCACTCTGATCTCCAGGCAAGCTTTATTTGTGAGAGCACAAACAAAATATCACCATAATGCACATTTGGGGCCTCTGAGATATTTCCTAATTCTGAAAAGACTCTATAAGGCCTTCATATATTTGTATATTTCATCTTAGATGCATTCAATGGAACTCAACCACCTGGCATTGATTTAATACTTAGAAACAACCACATTTAATGTGTTTCCAAGATAAAGTGGACCCCCCAATAATCAAGATGTTTAAATTTTTTTCTTTATAATTTTCAGAAATTTGAGGATGCACTAGACACCTATTGATGACTAATTAATGTACTCTTCACTGCTCTCTAAACACAAGTATCTAGAGCAGTGGTTCTCAAGCTTCCTAATGCGGCAACCCTTTAATGTAGTTCCTCATGATGTGCTGACCCCCAACCATAAAATTATTTTCATCGCTACTTCACAACTGTAGATTTGCTACTGTTACAAATCGTAATAAATATCTGTGTTTTCTGATGGTCTTAGGTGACCCCTGTGACAGGGTCGTTTGAGCCCTAAATAGTCATGAGTGGTTGAGAACCACTGCTCTACTGTGTAATGTCTCCTTCCAGACTAAGAAGTTTTCTTGTCTTTTAATGCTGCTCTTAGAGAACAGTTACAAATTAAAACACATGCCACGCAATGGCTCATCGTCATTGTTAATGGGACTGGATTTGGAACTGCCTGGAAGACCAGGTAATGTGTATGCAGATGCGTGCAGGTGTCTGTGTTGTAAATGTGGGTGGCACCATCCCTCACACTACAGTCCTGGATTAAAGAAAAAGAAAGGAGAAATCAACTGAGCACCAGGATTCATCTCCCTCTGCCTCCTGACTGCAGAAGCAATGTGACCATGTGATGATACGCCTCATGGTCCTGCCATCATGTGGTCCCAGCCGTGATGGACTGCATCATCAACCTTGACTGAAAAGGAACTCTTCCTTCCTTAGATTGCCTTGTCAGGTGTTGTCACGGCAACAAGATAAGAAACTGATAATCACTGTGTTACAATTGACTCTCATATACCTTGATATTATAGTTAAGATGCTATATTTGTATTTTGAGAGCATATATATGTATGTTTGGCTATATTTTTATTAATTCCATTTCCAGATAGTAAAGAAGTACTTTACAAAATATTTGTTATAAAAGTGAACATTACTCTGATAGGGTTGAGAGTCATTGCTTTGTAAAAATGTTTCTTACTGGGTCTGAGAAAAATACACCAGTAATATCTTTAATTTTAAATGTGAATTAATGCATTTTAACCTGTTGCTTTGGGTTTTGTCATTTAATCTGCTTGATTAATGCTGTCTGAGTACACCTAAGAGCTGTAATCTGTTCACTCTGCCTTAAAGAAATCATCACTGTTAGTCTAGAATTAGGAGTTAGGATGCGCTCCATCACATGTTATCGACCTCTCTGGCTAACTCCGTGCCCAGATGGAAGGAGAAGGAAACATTGAAAATAGTTGTGATTTGCTTTACCACTGCAGAGGAAAGAGACGCAAGAAGCAGATGAGAGCAGGGAAGGGCATATATTTTCTCTCTTTCTTTCTTTCTTTTTTTTTTGGCACAAGGGGCTCATATAGCCCACCCCAGCCCAGACTGGGCTTAAACTTTGGATCCTCATGACTCCACTCCTCCCAAATGCTGAGATTACAGGTGTTTTCTACTACACCCAGGTTTATGTGGTAGTAGGAATCAAGCCCGTGCTTACTAGGTAAATGCTACCAACTTAGTTCCACCTCCAGCCCCCATCTTCTTTATTGTATATACCTAGACTGCATTGGAAGAGAAATCTTTTTGCCCAAGTCAGTTTTTATTATTGTGACACAATGCGAGACATAGAATACAGGACATAGAATACGAGACACAGAGTGCTTATGGGGAAGAAACATTGGTTTAGCGTGAAGAGTTCAACATTCAAAGATCTGGTGCTGATGTGATTTTTAGCTATATCACACCATGGTGGGAGTATGTGTGTGTGTGTGTGTGTGTGTATACATTTGAACCAGCGAGGAAAGGGGGAGGCAGAGAGGGAGGGAGAGAGAATGGATGGATGATGGATGGATGCATGTGAAGATGAACAAAGAAGAAAATAGTGAGTGCAAGGCCCAGCTTGGGATATATACTAAGATCTAAAATCCTGTTTCAAAGAAAAATTAAGATTGCCAATTAAGGGTGTTAAAACATCGCCATCTAACATTAGCCTATTTCAGAAAAGAAGGAAAATTTGATTATAACAAGTTGAATGAACTACCAAACAAGTATCTCAGATGGTGAAGTTTCACCTTTCCTTCAGAACTGTCTCCTTTCCCTAAGTTTCCAACTTTTCTTCTGTCATTATGCCTCATGGCTTGTCTTCCCTCTCTGACATTCCCAACTGTGCTCCTCTACTGATGGTTTCTCTTTGGGTTATAGGTCTAATCTGCTTTCCTATCTTAAAAAAGCATGAGTTAAAATTAGCAGGGCTATGAATGAAAGCAAAAGCAGAGGGTATGGGAGGAGGGGCTAGTTGGAGAGTTGTATAAATAGAGTTAATAGGACTCAGTGACTGACTGGCTATGACAGGTGACAGAGAGGAGATAACTCTTCCTAACTGTGTGTTGTTGTAGAAGAGGAACCCTGGCTGGGAGAATGAAAATAAGACTTCAGTGTGGTGGAAGGGACAGAGGGAGGGGATTCTGACTGTCTGTGAATTCTGCTCCTCTGTGATTCCAACTAAACTGCTAACCCACTTCAGTATACCTAGCTCTTGGGCATGCCTTTTCCTCAGAGTTGGAATGTAAGCCTATCCTGGGTTACAGGTGGAATATCCTCTCTCTGAGATGAATGGGGCAAGAAATGTTTCAGGTCTTCAAATATTCAAATTCATAATGAAGACAGGAAAAAAAAACCAGCTAATATCTTAGGGATGGGACCCATGTCTAAACATGAAATTCACTTAGAGACATATGCTTGACATACTAGTTTGAAGGTATTTTTATATGGCATTTTTAATGCACCTGGGTTTTGACTGCAACCTTTCATGTAAAGTAAGAAATGGAATTTTCCACTTGTGATGTCATGTTAATATTCAGAGTTTTGACTTTTGGAGCATTTGGGATTATTGATGCTCAAACTGTTTGTGTGTTGTTTCCAGGAACTTTCTAGCCAACTGAATAAAAAAATTTTTTTAACTGAGAAAAGACAATGAACCAAATGATGGTAATGTTATTACACATGCAACTTTATATTAGAATGAAATCTTTTTAGTGTCCCTGTTGGCTATAGCCCAAGATAGACTTCACAGCCCAAAGTGAGGTAAGAACACATTATAGACCTGGAAGAGGAATCACAAGGACATGAGTTAAGCATCATTCAGAAATCAGCCAGCTCATTGCCCACTTCCATCTGATAAAGGTTAGAAAGGCCAAGAAAATAATTATTAGGAGGTGGTTTTTAGAGAGTCGGAGAACTCGAGTTTCCCCCCTACACCCTGGCACTATAAGAAAGGGGTAAGAGGTACTTCCTTATTTAAGTGTAAAGAGATTATGTTGATCACTTGGAGTATTTGCTGTGTGCCCTCTAGACTGAGAGGCATAGTAAGTAGTCAGAGTTTTTCTGTGTCCTGGCAGCTGCTCCCAAATAATCACTCACAGACTTATTATTAATTATAAATGCTCGGCCAATAGCTTAGGCTTGTCTCCAGCCAGTTCTTACAACTTAACCCATTTCTTTTTAACCTATGGGCTGTCCAGAGGCTCATTTACCTTATCTATGAACATCCCACGTTGCTTATTCCTGTCTGGTTTTTGACTCCTCAGACTCTTTCCCAGCATCCTCTCTGCTCTGAAAATCCTGCCTAGCTATCGGCCAACCAGCTTTTTATTAACAGTGAAAACAACACATTTTCACAGTGTACAGAAGGATTATTCCATAGCAATAGTGAATCCATGGTTTATGTCTGAGGAGGTTAACAAGAGCCTGTGTGCTGGTTCCCATGACGGCAGAGCAATAGAAAGAAAGCACATTGTTCCATGGTTTGATAGACTAGAGCACAAGGATGCTCTCAAAGATAGGTCATGATGGAGAGTGAGCTAGCCTGGGGTCCTCTCAAGTCACGGTTAAGGGGGCCACCTATACCCCAATAGTGTAAATGGAGGAAAATGTAGTAAATGTCCATCAAGACAAAAAGGTTCTGCTGGTGACACACCCCCTACTGATGAGGATGGAGTAGGTTCCCTGCTTCACCACTCTCCATCCCCACCACCAATATCCTACTCCATGGAAAAGCTATAAAAAAAAGTTCACTAAGGGCTGGTACTGTAACTCTGAGTGATAGAATATATGCTTTGACTATGTGAGGACCTGGCTTCAATCCCTAAAATTCAAACACACCCAGATCACAGCCTGCCTTGGATCATTGCATCTGTGTTAGTCAAGAGAGAACTCGATGATCACTCCTTCATCTTCATATATATATATTCACTATGCAGCTCTTTCTTGCCCGGAACTTCCTATGTAGACCATGCTGACCTCAAACCCACAGAGATCCACTTGTCTCTGCCTCCCAAGTACTGGTATCAAAGAAATACAACATTGAGTCTGGCTCCTCCTCCTACCTTATTCCCAGATAAGAGATTAGTATCAGAAACTGGGGGACCTAGATGAGTAATGTGGAAAGAGAAGCCTTTCCATGTCCACCTTCCCTGATACAGGAAGCAGCATACATCAGGCTGTGACTGAAGGAGGAGGGCAGACGCTATCCTTTATATCAAGTTGGAAGAGTGGGGGCTGCCTTAGATTGGGTGCATCGGCAACAGAACTGTGATTGACATTTTTGACTTGGAATGGCTTAAAGAGTCTCTGATGATCAGAAAAGTCATGACAACTGTCCTGAATCTAATCCAAAGACAAGTAAAGAACAAACCACATATAATTTGAGTTTTGAGAGCAATAGAACCAATGGGATATCCATGGTCATGTGTATGGGAAGATTTATTGTGGGAAATGGCTCACACAGTTATTGGTGCTGAGAAGACCCCTGATCTATGACGGCAAGTGGGGGACCAGGCAGCCGGTACTGTAATTCAGTCCAATCTAAAGTCCCAACACCCAGGCGCTCCAGTGTCCGAGGCAGGAGAAGATGGGTGTCTTAGCTGAAGGAGGAGAATTTGCTATAGTTTGCTTTTCTCTTCAGTTGAAGCCTGCAGCAGGTGGAGGATGCTTTGCTCTGGATGCTTTTTATTTGCTGTACTAATTCACATGCTAAAATCTAGAAATACCTTTGCAGACATATCCAGCGTGTTCTACCAGCAACCTGGGTATCCCCTCATCCAGTCAAGTTGACACATAAAATTAAGCAGCAGCGGCAGAGAAAACTGATAATGTTTTGATTGTACCACGTGAGGACTGCTTGCTTATTTTAATAATCACAAATGGCTGCTCAGTGATGTATGACTGAGAAGAGAATAGAAAGGAAGGGCAGAAGTGACTGTCATATGAACTTATCCATCGAAATGCCACTAAGATTACTGTTTTTGTTTCTTTAAAATAATGCTAGGAGCATTTTAATTAATCAATTTAAATATGCATTTGGAAAGTTTAAAATGAGCTTTGCAATCTGTTGCACAGCTGGGGAAATGATGTGACATAATGCCTCTGTGTAGTAAGCACACAAGACATTTCACTTCTTCTGCTTCCAGAGAATCACAGCAGCGATGGAAGGCTGAGATAAATGGTTTACCATTTCTGCTCTGCCACTGACCAATTTTAGGAAAAAGTGTGTTCCTGTAAAACAATAGGAATGGTGCCCGTAGCCAACAAACTCCAGAGCAAACAACATTAATGGATTCCTCTTTTCGGCATCTGGGGATTTTAAAACGCCTTTACATGCTTAGCTTCCAGATTATCTTCACAGGATTTGCAATACTATATCCAATTCAAGTCTTTTAATGGTAAATGAGTAACAAGGGGACAATCCAAACAACAGTCCCAATGTGTTCCTACGACTTGAAAAATGTATGTGCGTCGCACACAAAAGTATTTACGATGACAGAGAACCAGTGCAACAATTTACTCCCGGGAAGTAGAATTTTGGATCCAGTAGGAGATTAGAGTCATGTAGGATGGAAGAGAGGCTCTAGCTTGGCATGGAGACCTGACTCGGTGTTTTCTGGTTCTAGAGAAAGTCCTTGCTGTGCCCTTAGAATCCTGATAGCAAGGCCGTTTGCAGCAGTGGCCTTTTAAATGCACCGTGCAACCTCTTTAGCGTAGGCAAGAGAAGGAGTGCTGGAACAGGATGAGTAGAAAGTGCTTAAGACTTTTGTCCCATGCAGCTGCTACCTGTGACAAATGTTCCTTTCTTTCTTGTGTATATAGGTATGTGATGTGTGTGTGTGTGTGTGTGTGTGTGTGTAAGCACATGTGTGTGGGTGTGCACATGTGTGGGTGTGCAGGTGTATGTGGAGGCTGGAGGTTGACATCCAGCGTCTTTCTCTATTGCTGTCAACCTTATGCATGGAAGCATCTCTGCCTGAACCCAGAATTTGCAGTCTCAGCTCGTCAAAGCAGCCAAGTGCTGGGTTTACATATCCTGGAAGCAAGCACCTTTACCTGCTGATCTTGACCTTGTTTTCTGTTTTTTGTTTGTTGTTGTTGTTGTTTTTGTTTCTTTTCTTTTTTTTTTTTTTTTTTGCTTGAGACACAGGGTTTCACTATGCAGCTTTGGCTGGCCTGGCACTTGCTATGTAGACCAGACTGGCTTTCACCCCACAGAGATTGGCTTCCTTCTGCCTCCTAAGTGCTGAGATGAATGGCGTGGGCCACTGTGTTGGCCAGTTTTATGTCAACTTGACACAAACTAGAGTCATCAGAGAGGACGGAGTCTCAACTGAGAAAATGCCTCCTTAAGGTAGCAGCTGTAGGGCATTTTCTTAGTGATTGGTGCAAGAGGGCCCAGCCCATTGTGGGTGGTGCTGTCCCTGGGCTGGTGGTCCTAAGTTACATGGAAAGTCATGATGAACAAGCCATACAGTAAGCAGCACCCCTCCGTGGCTTCTGCATCAGCTCCTGCCTCAAGTTCCTGCCTGCATTGCTTTTGATGATGAACTGTTATATGGAACTGTGAGGTAAATAAACCCTTTCTTCTCCAAGTTCCTTTTGGTCATGGTATCTCATCACAATAGTAACCCTAACTAAGACAGCCACTATGCTCAGCTTTTGCTTTGTTTTGTGAGAGAGAACCTTACTACGTAGTCCAGGCTAACCTCAAACTTGTGATCTTGCTGCACACCCCCCCCCCCCCCCCCGGCCCCCAGCGCTGGGAATTATAGACAGACACTGCTGAGTTCTGAAAGCATTAACATTGTTAGTGCCGTACCAACTACTTTCAATGGTGTCAATTCTTCCTTTTATCTTATCTGCTAATTCTCTTTTTCACAGGAAGCTCCTGTATCCTGTGTTGGAGAGGGTGTGTGCGTTCTTATGGTACAGGCTCACATTTTATCATATTTGTCAAGGCCTACATGGTTTCTTAGTTTTCAGCCTTATAATTGAGAGTGCATTTGAAGTCTTTCTTGTACACTGAACAGCCTTAAATCTCTCATTTCTCCCCAGTGGTTCTGGCTCAGGGTGAGTGGGATGCTTTATGTGGCTTCATTTAACAGAGAAAGGTTTTTTAGTCCTTGCTCCCTCCTGATTTTATACATAGGGCTTAATTCTAGGTCCATGCGACGGGTAAGTCCTACACCCAAGTCAATATCCCATCATTATGTGTCTGCTGGGTTTCAATTCCTAATCAGCACTGTAGGTTTCGAAGTTCTTCTTTCTTTCTGGGGGATTCCTTTGACTAGCTTTTTGCCCTGCTTTTCATGAAAAGCATTTACTTGCATTCTATCCAGGACTTAATTAACTATGTGGGTAGAGGCAGGTTTGGGATGGGTTTGGGTAGGCTTCTCCCAGCTCAGTATGACTCACTTCCTACAAGTTTTTGAATTAGTTTTATGACCCTTTGTTTTTATTTGGATGACACCAAATCTCCAGATTTCACTTTGGAGGAGGTATTAGTTGCTTTCTTCCTTTCTCGCCCATATGCCTGACGAGAAGCAACTTAAGAGAGAAAAAGAAATTTTATTTTGGCGCATGGTTCAAGGGATAGCTCTGTCCTTAGCAGTGAAAGGCTGCTTGTTCACATCTAGGCAGATCAGAAAGCAGAGCCATGTCTCTGTTCAGCTTTCTTTCCTCCTTTTGCCTTCTGTTGAGTTTCAGGATCCCAACTCATGAGATGATGTCACCCACGTTCAGGGTAGCCTTACCTTCTCCTTCCCATCCTGTCTGGAAACAACCTCACAGTCAAACTGACAACTGAAAGTAGTCATCACAGAGCAAGTTTACATATTGAAGTTACTGAGTCCTACTGGCTGTGAATCTTGTATATCTCACCATAAATACTTTTTTTTAAAAATAGCCTACTGAAATTATGCAGTTAAAAGATATTGCTTACAGCTAAATTTAGTTCCAAGTTTTATTATACCTTATTCTTACATGTTCCTGGCTGGTTAATTACCATGAATAAATGATCTAGTCATTATAGCTTTAACTTTGTTCAATTGATTTTTATTTAACACATTTGCCTACTATAAAACTATAACCTTATTGTATAATTAAGTTTAATATTTTCATTTATTAACATCAATATATAGTTCAGAAATTTAAAATATACATTTACCAAAATTACCACCTAAAATGCACGTGCAGTAAAATTACTGAAACAAGTAGACATGGGAAAGAGTAACAAATCAACAAGCTAGACTAGTGGTTCTCAACCTGTGTGTCAAGACCCCTTTGGGGGTCACATATCCAATACCTGCATATCAGATATTTAAATTAAAATTCATAACAGTGCCAACATTGCAGTTATGAAGTAGCAAGAAAATAATTTTGTGGGGTCACCACAACGTGAGGAACTGTATTAGAGGGTTGTAGCATTAGGAAGGTTGAGAACCACTGAGCTAGATTGATAATATGTGTTTTTGCATGCTAGAGTCACAGTCTCTAAAAATGCTGGTTGAGAGAAAGACATGGTGGAACCCTGAGCTGTCCTGGTCTGTACCAGCTGGCTTTAGGCAGCAGATACTATGTGAGCTGGGCGACCTTGATTGCAAGGGTAAGAGGCAACAACTCACACGCACAGAAACGTGGGAGGAAAGCCTTGTAGAAGCACCAGTGGAAACGGGCCAGAGCCCATCCTCCTTTCTACAGAGGACTGACTACTTGTGAAATACAAGTCTACTGTTGAAGCTTTCCTAACAGCTGTATACCAAGATGGAGGCCACGTGTGGCTCTTTCTTACCACAAGACCACCATGTAATCAATAAATTATTATTGTTTTCAGGGCTTTATTTATTCAGTGCTACAGCTCTCTTTCTTCATTGGGTCCATTAATTAATACGGGCACTTAGAGATTAAAGAGATTTTTAGAAGCTTCAGAACCCCTCTGTGGAATATTTTCAGCATACTTCCGAAGCCTTCTGGTTTAGTAGATGTGCCATATGGATGGGTATGTGTGTGTGGCAAAGCCCCCCTAGGTAATCTGACATGCCCTTCTGCTTGGGATTCATTTCTGTCATCTAATTCTTTAATTGTGTAGACGAGACAGTTTTCCTGGAAGG
Source organism: Peromyscus attwateri (assembly GCA_902168425.1). Classification (NCBI taxonomy): domain Eukaryota; kingdom Metazoa; phylum Chordata; class Mammalia; order Rodentia; family Cricetidae; genus Peromyscus; species Peromyscus attwateri. The sequence continues at coordinate 34,023 of CABHPP010147527.1, forward strand.
GAGAAAAATGCTTCTAATTTAAGGTTACCTTGGTTAACATAGGTAGTTAGAAAACTTAAGCCTTAATGATCCCATTTCTCCAGTTCTTTCTAAGCTCCTATTTCACCACTATCAGGCTTTAATTTAGTTTCTGACTTAATGACTTGGGGTTTTAGGCAGACCTTTATTTTCAAAACAAATCCCTGCTTCTCTATAATGTTGATGAATGGACAATGCCCTACACTGTGCTTTGGGTTTCGATCATGTAAGAGGCCTTTTCAGTTATAATGATTCAAGTTAGTTGCAAACAGCTGCAGTTGAGAAAGTCTCTGGGTCCAGGGCTGGTTTGTACAGTGTTCATGGAAAAAACACATAGCCGAGGAGGAATTATGTCACATTATGTCCACATTTTCTGAAATAATGACCGGTATATGTAATTTATGGCTTGGCATCATCTTCTGCCCTGAATGTGTTTAATGACTTTTAAAATCAGATCTTTGCAACACAGTTGAGAAACTTTAGGTATATGCAAATATAAAGGCTTCCTTTCACACACGGCCTTCTAAAGTGGGCTCTGCAGACAGTAGAAAAGCAAGAGTGTCCTTTCTTTACTTTAAGCGGAGGAAGAGACAGTCATCATTTGTAGAGGAGAGAGGAATTTAGTTACACAATGTGCATTCCAATGTCTACCCCAGTTGACTGCTAACTAATCAGAACTCGTTTTTTATTCACCAGGTCTCAAATGTAGCTTTTCTAACAGCACAATCAGTGTGATTTAAATATAAAGTATTTTGGGCCTAAGTGACTTGCTACAAATTCTTTCTTTTGTCAAAAGGTAAAGGGAAACTTTTGAAATTTTTATTTATTTTCTTATTTTTTATTTTGTAGAGCTGGGGACCAAACTCAGAGCCTCTTCCATGCTAGGCCAGCACTCTAACCACTGAGCTACATGCTCAGCCTAGGAATCCTGTTTCAAATTTCACATTTTCCATTCTTAAAGAGGAAAATACACTATTTTCCATGTTATGTAAGACACACAAAAAGCCGGGTGTGGTGGTGCATGCCTTTAATCCCAGCACTTGAGAGGTAGATGGATCTCTGTGAGTTTGAGGCCAGCCTGGTCTACAAAGCAAATTCTGGGACAACTAGGGCTGTTACATAGAGAAAGCCTGCCTTGAACCCTTCCCCCCAATTGATAATAATAAATAAAACATACAAAGATGTTTCCTATTAAATCTGAATGATTAAGAGTGTTTGTGATGTCCTATCTCAACTAATTAGTAAGAATGACCTTATCTGGGATTAGATGCTATAAGATAAAGCAAAATAAAAACTCTACAACCAAGAGTCACTCCTTTTGTAAAGTGTTTTGAAATTAACACTTCTGTATTTGAAGGTTACAAATATTATTATTGTTCTATATTTTAAAAGAAAAAACATCTCAATTTTAGTATTGCTAATGGAACCAATGTAGAACCCTCTTGTACTTGGTCCTAACTTCAAAAGCTAGGACTGTGGTGTGGTGGTTTGAATATGAATGACCCCATAGACTCATATATTTGAATGCTTGGTCATTAGGGAGTGGTGCTGCTTGAGAGGAAGAACACTGACTAAGACAGAAATTGGTACCAGGGACTGGGGTATTGCTGTGACAGGGCTGACTGTGCTTCTTGTTGGCAGAATGTGGATTTGGGGACGTTAGATTAGGAAAGCAGTTGAATGCTTTAAGTGGGGCTTAATAGGTCATACTTGTAGGATCAGGGAAGACAGTGGTGCTAAGAGCAACATAGATTATGATTGTCTGGTTCAAGAGGTTTCAGAGAAGAATATTAGTAAAGTGGCCTATAGATCATGCTTGTGATATTTTGGTGAAGAACGTGGTTGCTTTATGCCCTTGTCCAGAAAATTTGCCTGAAGCTGTTTTGGATTAATAGCTTTGGCAGAGGAGATTTCAAGGCAGCCTGGTATTGACACTGTCATATGGTTATTAATGGTTACTCTTATGCAGATCTATAATGAAAAGGATCAAGTTGAGCAAGGAAAAATACAAAATGTACAGTTTGAGGAGAAAAGAAACACCAGGAAGTGTAATGGAGTCAAGTCTAGTGCTCAAGGAGATACAAAGTTTAAAGAAAAGCCTGATGCTAAATGGAATAAAGGGAGTGGTGGCCTCAGGGCAAGATTCCACCCAGTTAAGCTTGCAATGTATAAAAAGGAATTAAAAGCTTAAGCAGTGAAGAAAACCATAGGAAAGAGAAAACTGGTGAAAACGTATTTGAATGAGGGGGCCAAGTTCCAGCTCCAGCAAGCAGAAGAACTCGGCAGCTTCAGCCATGTGATTCTGGCTTTAGAGTCAAGGATTCAAGAAAGGGGTTGTGGCGATTTCCCTTTGAGGCTAAGGAAAGCTGCTGATGCCAGGTGTGTGACAGGGGCATATATAATTAGAATGGCTTGTGCAAGATTAGAAGGAATCTCAGAAGTTGAACTGAGGGTATAGTTCTATTAGTAGAGAGCATGCCCTGCATATGCTATGCCCTGAGTTTGATTTTCAGCACTACATGCATAATCTGGGCATGGTGGCACATGCTTGTGATTCTAGCACTCAGGATGATCAATGGTTCAAGGTTATCCTCAAGTACATTGTTCTTCCCTAGGAGGCCAGAAGAAGGCATCAGATCCCCTGGAGCTAGAATTACAGGTGGTTGTAAGCTGTGTGACCTGGGTGCTGGGAGCCAAATTCAGGTCTTCTGCAAGAGCAGCAAATGCTCTTGACTCTGAGCTGTTTCTCCAGCCCCCAACGGTGTTCTTAATTTGTGTGTGTGTGTGTGTGTGTGTGTGTGTGTGTGTGTGTGTGTGTGTGGTTGAGGATCACATGCCAGGCAAGTGTTCCACAGCAAGAATACCCCAAGCTGATTCTTGACTCAGTTTCTTTACCCTTGTTCATTTTAGGATTAAACTTTTTTAAGTACTTTATTACTTGTTGTGTATTCAATCAGGAAAGGTATAGTTAGTTATTGTCGATTCTATTCTCTGTTTCTGGCTTTTTGCTTTTCTGATGTTGCATTTCTGATCTTGTGTCCAGTTGGACCAATTATTGGCAAGCAGAATTTTGTGTCACTTCTCAGTAGCATTTTTTTTTTAACTAAAAACAACAACAACAACAACAAAAAGGTCAGGGCTAGAGGGATGGCTCAGCAGTTAAGAGCACTTGCTGCTTTTACAGAGGATCTTGGGTCTGGTTCCCAGCACCCATATAGAGGCTCATAACCATATCCAGTAACTCCAGTTCTAGGGGATCTCACGCCATCTTCTGGCCTTTGCAGGCACTGCACATATTGTGTACATATCTATACGCATATACACATATATGTAAAATAAACAAATCTTAACAATAGTTGAAAAGATGCCTACATGTGTGTGTATGGTGTATATTACCTTTCTTCCCCCCTTCCATCTCCTTTCCCCATTTTCCTCTCTTTTAATGCTATTAGGTCTCACCATATTGTCCATGAACTGTAGTGACCTCTCAGCTGGCCCTTGAGTAACTGGGACTATATGCATATGATGACATACATGGCTCATCACCATCATCATTTTGAGGTAGGGTCTCTTGTAGCCCAATCTGGTCTCAAAGTAATTATGGGCAGAGGATGATCTGAACCTCCTGGTCCTCCTGACTCCACCTCTCAAGTGCTGTGACTACAGGTGTGTGCAGCCATGATGGTCATATGACGTTTTATCAATAGGTACATTCCAGAAGGGCTAAATCAACTGTATTAGCATGCCCCGAGGAGGAGTGTTTGCTCTGTGGTGTGAGTATGAGCCTATCTGGATATCTGTCTCTAGGGGCTGGTTGTAAAGAGCATTTTCTTAAAAGACAGAAACTGCTTTTAATTTAGGTTTTAGTGTAGAAGGCAGATGAGGAATCTAGGCAACACATTTGGCACTGTAGGGCAAGAAAGTAATTTTATATGCATATACTATATCCATATGTATAATTATGGTTGTTACTATTATGTTTTCAGGGGGAATTAAATTTCTATATTACTATCTTGACTCACTACTTTAAAAATCACCTAGGATAGCAAACTGGCAAGGAGTAACCTGTAGATAAACTGGTCAGAAATTGTTTTAACTACTGTCATTTTGAAATTACAACCAGGCTTCATAAATGAAGCTGAGAGTCATGGACTCTGCTCTGAGAGTTTAGTTCATGCTCCTGTGCGCCCTTCAATCTGCGTGGGTCTCAGGGCCTTCATCTATAAATAGGTGCTGAAACGACTCCTCCTGAATGTTTTTCCAGCTCTGTTGATCTGTCATTCTAGGAGACCAGAGGAGCATGCTGCTGGCTATTTTGAGAGATGGATCATTTTCTTCTTTTTCTTTCTCTCTCCGGTGCTGGGGTTTGAATCCAGGGGACTTATATATGCTCTATCCCTAGGTGTGATTTTTTTTGGTTGTTTTGTTTTTGAGACAGGATCTCACTCTGTAGTCCAGGCTAGCCTTGAATTCAGAGATCTACCTGCCTGTGCCTCCCAAGGTCTGGGGTTAAAGGCGTGTGCTATAATGCCCAGGCTCTGAGATCCAGATTTTAAAGAAACTTTTAAAATATATTAGCTAGGTCTACAGATACTTTTGTGTGATGGTTAATTCTGATTGCCAACTTGATAGGATTAAAAATGCATGGGACATTAATTAGGCATACCTTTGGGTGTGTCTGTGAGGGCCATGCCAGAGAAGACTAATAGAAGGGAGAAACCTGCTCTGAATATGATGTACTGCCCCACACACTGTGGTCCTGAACTGAATACAACAGAGAAAGCCACACCAGTTTTCTTTCTATTTATGAGCTTTTTTCTTCTTTAGCATTCAGAAAAAGTTTCCCAGGATGCATTGGGACTGTGCCTCTCATGTTTTGTTTCGTTTGTTTGTTTGTTTTTTGAAATATCTCCTTTTGTTTTTTTTGCCACCTTCCCATGAGATTTGTTAGCGTTACCTAAATATGCCTTACTTACCCTGATTTCCAAGACCTTGGGGAAACACGACATGCCCTGCATTCACCCCTTTTGATAGAAGTGCATGGTTTCACTGATGGTTCCACCATCACATGCTTTAGGAGGCCTTATTTGCAGTCAACTTGGAAGGAAGGTTCAAGAGGCAAAGCCATTAGATGCCAGCGTGCCCTGATAGTGGAAATGGTGTCACCACCTTCTTGCTTCGACCTTTTGACTCCTGTCTTGTCAGAGTCAAAAATAGGATGTTCAGGGACCTTGAAGCTGTGCCACAGAACTCGTGACAGCTTTCATTTCTACAGTTTTACCACTCGGGTCTGACCCTTGATGGAAAGATGCAGAGATCTGACTGACGAGAGAGGAGGGCAAAGCTTGAATCTGCAGTCCTCTCACAGGAGCTTGCCTGGGGCCTCCCAAACCACTTCCTGTCAAGGATTGAAAATCAGCATGGTCGCCCAGAACTAGAAGCAGGGGAGGCTGTGAGCTCAAAAATCTTGCTTAGTTTCCCCAAAAGAGAAACTGTTGCATTCACTGGAATCTGTATGGTCCTAAATACAGCTGCCTTCTGAAACAACTCATTCCTTTTGGAGCTAGGGCCACTTGCCCTGTTCTGTCATTGTTGGGATTGGGGATTCTTAGTTATTTTGTTTGTTGCTTTGTTTTTCGAGACAGGGTTTCTCTGTGTAGCTTTGCGCCTTTCCTGGAACTCACTCTGTAGACCAGGCTGGCCTCAAACTCACAAAGATCTGCCTGCCTCTGCCTCCCAAGTGCTGGGATTAAAGGCGTGCACCAACACCGCCAGGTTTAGTTATTTTGTTAATTGGGTTTTCCTACCTCTTCTCTGTCAAAGACTACAGAAACTGGCTTTCCCCTCATGCTTCCTCTTGGAACTTGGGGCTGTCGGTGTGGTTTTATGTCTCATGAAGGTGTTTCTTTGGAATAATCTCTAACGCTTTCTGAGAACAAACAGCTACCCCAGACATGTGCTTGTCTGCTTGGTTTCGTGACAGGTGACGGATGGTGATCAAATAGCTCAGAAAAATCACTGTCTTATTGTGCTTCTTAACCTTTCTGGGCTCAGAAAAACCCTCTTGAGAATGAAGACTTAAACCCAGGTAGTCTGGAGAACGGTGCGTATTCTGTTTTATGTGAGCCTCTGGGTCCTGGGACTCCCACTTTAGCATAGTAGATTCCAAAGTGCTATTTACTGAGCAGCCATGTCGTTGGTCATTGCCTTTCTGGGACAGGAAAAGGAGTCATGCTCAGTGAAGATGGGAGGAGCACTTCCTGATGAGCTCTTTCCTTGGGGTCCACTGAGAAGGCCTTTCTGCTCGAGTGTCTAGTCGGTCTAGTTACTCCTAGGCATGAGGCTGTGGGCAGAGAGACAGACTGTGTACCAGGAGCTCTCTGGGAAGGGCAAGCTTGAGAGGCAGTTCTCTAGACGCTTCCTCTGGCTAGCCCTGGTGTCTAGGCACAAAAGGAAATGCCAAAGGGGAAGCCTGTAAAATGTAAACCCTCGGCATCCATTAGTCCTTCCATCATCACGTGAACTCTCGGAAGACAAAGATGTAAGTGGGCGTGGCTAAGAGGAAAACTGCATCTAAGTTGATGCCCTTGCTTGAATAAAGAGCAGTTGGAAGCCTGGTATTTAAAAGCACATGCATTTAATCTCAGCACTTGGAAGGCACAGGCAGGGGGATCTCTATGGGTCTGAGGCCAGCCTGGTCTACAGAGGGAGTTCCAAGACATCCAAGGCTACACAGAGAAACCCCATCTCAAAAAACAAGCGAAACAAAATTTTATATACATGTATGTATTTTTACAGTGTAAGAAGCCTGAAAAACATAAATTTTATAAATACAAATTTTAGTAAGCTGCTGTACCTTTTTTTTTTTTTTTTTTTAGTTCAACGGGAAATCAAAGTAAACATAAGTTTTAAGAAAGCAGAGGTGTGACTGGTATTACTCATTTTGCATTGCTAAGATAGTTTCAATTTTTCATTTTCATCTGACTCTTGATGGTAATGATAGTTTCAGTGCACTTATCCCAAGAAATAAAAATTGCCTGATATGAACACAAACAGTACTCAGTCACAAGAGTCCCACTGAGTGTCAAGCTCCACAGATAGAAGCACTCGCTGTTCATTGCCTTGAGAGGCTGCGGGTGGTGACCTTAGCACTGTCCTGTGGCTTCTGACTGCCCATCCTTCCTGACTGTAGTGCTCAGCCCATACAGTTTGGTGTGGTGCTGGAGAAGGTGATTCTGTCTCCAGAGTTCAGTTGACTCTGGAATGCACTAGCCCCCAGGGAGCAGGCAATGCACTGTAAACCCTCTGTCTGCTTGTGAACCACAACCCCTGGGGTGCCTAGAGAAGCATGAGAAGCATGTGGGGTGAGGTATTTTACTGAGTTCTCTATGGCACCAGGCTCACAGCATTCAGCAGAGCCCAGCCAGCATCTACATGTCACTACTTGGGTGGCTTAATTACCGAGTGTGAAAGTAGTGGAATGCAGCCAGAGAGAATACCACCGGAATGTATGATTTGACAGGATGAGTGATGTGTACACTTTGCATAACCATTCTCAGTAGAGCACATGCTATGCGACACAGTCTTTGCTCTTTGGCTTTTGAAATAAGTACTATTGTTCTCTTGATTATTATGGTAACCATTTTCTGCAACAGAGGATAGTATTGAGAAAGTATGAAGAGCTAATGCCTTTCAGCCAACACACCTGTAAGACTTCTCATCAGATAGCACAACACACAGGGCCCGAGTTCTAGCCTGACGATCCTCAGCATTTAAAGGAGGTGCAGATGTTTTCCATTCACACACGGGGGTGTCCACAACACACTTAAATGACTGTCTAACATGCCCTAAGGGGTTCTTGACAATAATAGGTTTGACATTTGGGAGAAAAAAATGAGCGCATCAAAGTAAAAGCCAATTCAAGAGCAAAGAAACAGCTATTATTGCGTAAGCGTTCTGTTCCGTTAACCCTTCTCTTCTCGGCTTGGAGGGCAGGAGGGAGCCTCTTCTTCCAGCTGCTGCTAAGTGTCACTCATGTGGAGCCCCTGATCCCTTTCCATTTTCAGAGCAAGAATAGGACTAATTATAGCACCCCCAAATATATTTACTCTGAAGCAGCAATCTCATCCGCACCCTGCTCAATAGTGACAGATGATGGAATTTTGTCACTTAGGAACATTTTTGACATTGGATATGAAACCTAAACCTCAAATGTGATTTAAAAACGCACTCAAAAAAGTCCAGTTTGTATATAATTCAAATATCTTAATAATTTAAGGTTACATTTATTTGTGTGTGAGTATGCACACATGTGCCTATCCTGGTGTGCCTGTGGAGGTCAGGGGACAACTTTTGGGGGTCCGTTCTCAGGCTCTTAGGCTTGGTGGTGGTAGGTGGCATTACCTACTGAGTCATCTAGCTAGCCATGACAGTCAGTTTTAATTGTCAATTTGACACAATCTAGAACCATCTGGAAAGAAAGCCTCTGATGAGGTTGGCCTGTGGGCAGGTCTGGGGGCTGGGATTATCTTGCTTGTATAATTGAGGTGGGAAGACTCGACTGCTATTCGTGGGGCCACTCTGTGACTGGGATCCAGGACTAGTTACGAATGGGGACAGTGGACTGAGCACAGATCTTGCTCTCTGCTTTTGACCATGATGTAACATGACCGCCTACCTTAGGTTGCTTTTCCCTTGACTCCCCCACCATGAAGGACTATAACTGGAATCATCCCCTTTTCTTCTCTAAGCTGCTTTTGTCAGAGTATTTGATTTAATTTTAGGTGCATGAGTGTTTTGTGTGCATGGATGTTGTGTATCATTTGTATGCCTGGTGCCCTCAGGGG